>JAAAKE020080657.1:0-16667 GCA_010014785.2 Anisolabis maritima | reverse complement strand
GAAAAAAAAAAAGAAAGAAGACAGAGGGAGAGAAAAAAAAAAAAGGAGAGGAAAAGAAGAACAGAGGGCAGGGGGAGGGCGGGGGGGGGGGGGGGGGGGGGGGAGAGATAGGTAGACCAAGGAGATGATGGGGGAGTGTAACATTAATTTCGATGAAATTGGGAATCTGGAGGAGTGGGGAGGGTGCCAGAATTCTTATGCACGAGAGTTCGCTATCATTTCAAAAGAAAAGAGAGCGAGAGTCTGATTAATTTACAAATTTTTTATCTTAATAATTCCCAGGGCATTATTTATAGAATAATAAAAAATAAATTTAAAAATTTCAACATTTGAAGAGCACACATTTGGAACAGATGTGAATATTTTCTCACCCCAAGAATAAAAATAAAATACTAGTCGTTTATCTCTCTCTAATAAAAATTCGTCCATAAAAGTCATATTGTTATTTTAGTGCTATGATTTTTAAAATTATATTCTAAATTTTTAGGGTTGTAGGACCGGTTTACTTTACATCGTATGAGAAAAAAATACTCACCTTGTAAATGAATATCATTTAGGCCTATATACAGCTGAATGTATATTAATTTATATTTAAGTCCAATAGTTGAAGATGATGATGGTATTCTCAGCAAATTCAAGATTATTTTTATTTATTTGTTTATTTTTTCGAAGGGAACGAGAGGCCAGATTTTATTTTTCCGAGTTTAGTGTTATTTAGTCTTCTTATACAATTATTCTAATAAGATGAAAATTCTATTTTTTTTTTTTTTTTTTAAATATTTTTTTGGTTTTAATTTTTATTCGTTTTTTTTTGCCTAAGGGACCCGAACTTTCAATGGAAGGGACATGGCCGACTAATTTAAATAAATCTGACCCTTGGATTTTAAATCAAGACTCTTGTCTCTGGTCCAAGGGACTAATTGAGTTGATTTGTGATTTTGATTAGCAAGATTAATCAAATGCTTAATCATCTTTAGATGGCCATTAATAGAATCGTTTGGTAAAGGAGAATTGTGTTAGTGTGAAGGGGTGCATAACCTTCACTCGCTTTGAACTTGGTCCACCAACAACAACACAACTGGATTAGTCATGGTGGAGGAGAGGTCGAGAGAATCCCACAAATGACCTTGACTTAATTTCATCAAATGTCATTATATATCTTTTTTCAAGAAAAATATGGGGCTCAAATTTAGTAGATAACATTTTCCAATTGGTCTTTAGTTTAAAAAATATAATATTTTCCTGCTCTCTTTTGTCACTTTTTGGATAAGCATTCGAAAGGCTATTCAGATTTTAATGAAAAAGTATAAAAAAAAAAATCAAAAAACAATGATTATATTTATTTTTTAGAAATGTAAATTTTTTATCTTAAAAAAAAAAACATTCCAATTACACGACTATGTAGATATTAGATGAAGTTGGAGAGAAAAACCAGCAGATATTCAGTCTACAGTTACTTAATTTATCGCAGATATTTCAAGCTTAACGATGCTCATCTTCAAGTGTTCAAATAGGTCTGTAAAAAATATTCGTGTGGACTCACATCTTTTATTTAAAAAATATGAAAGTGGAAGCATCTATCTGAAAAGGCTTATCCAATTTTTTCTGAAGCTTAGAGAGTTTCTAAAAAAAAAAACTTCTTCATTAAAAATTCACAAAATATCTATAAGGCTCGATAAATGCCTCTTTCATATTTTTTAAATAAAAGTCGTCAATTAATACAAAACTTGATTTTTGTGAATGGTCAATAGCGTTATGCCCTTGGATGCTAAAGCTAAAAAGAAGAACATTCGAACAAAGGCTTCCCTTTATTGTTGCAATTTGCCATCTTCCTTAGATACCACTCCAGATGGAAACTTGTAAAATTTTAAATTATAGTCAGATTATTTTCGGAATTCTCTAGAGGTGTAGAAAGGAAGGAAAAGAATAGTAGGTGTCGCCTACCCTCTCTCCTCAAACAAAAAAGCGGCGGAGTTAGAAAAATGTCGTGGTTATTGATTAGAAATATGGCTTCTTTTGAATTTAGAATGGGGATAAAGTCTCTTCCAAGACTGGCCGAACTATAAAAATCAGAGATGACATCTATGTAGAGTGGGAAGGAAGGATAAATTGGCTTTTTCAAGGTCTCCAAAATATTTTCCTTTAATCAATTTAACAAATTGTGTAGGCTTTATATATTTAATAATATTACTGAATATTTATTTTTTTTTTCAAGCCTATCGATAGCAATACTGTCTGGCTGGATTGATTCTTTTCAGGTGATCTACTTAATTCAAATTTTCCAAAATACCATTTACAATAATTGCCCTTTTTTCTATATCGAGGTAGACTACGTTTTTATTTTATTTTTTCCTTTCATTTCGATATTTAAGAGAGTACTTGTATAGTAAATGTAAAAAAGGCTTTCTTCCACATTATTTGGCTTAAATTTGTATCCAGATCTAAGTAGAATCATTTTAAAATTGTAGGAATCATAATTTCTGCTTGATATTAAAAATAAAATCAGACATTTTTTTGAAGTCTTCCTAACGTCTTAATATCAACGTCAACATAAGGTTGATTTAATTTTAAAGAACCGAAGAAATTTTTATTTCCAATTTTCTTCATATAATGGAAATTGTCTGGAGTGGCTGGTTTAATTACTTTTTATAAGGTTATTATTAGGAGGGTACTACTACTTTCTAAGAAGGAGGAACCCTAGAGCTGCGCCCAGCATCTCGATCATCTCCTTTCCCTGAGGACCATATGGGGAACATATGGCCAAAAGGGCGGAGACAGGTCAGGGCTGTGTACCAATTATAAACGAGTCGTTTTTCGTCTCTCTCTTTCTCTCTCTCTCTCTGGATGTGTGTGTGTGTGTGTGTTGTTCTATTCTGTTTGCCCTTTTGACTGGCCACTCGGCCATTTTACATCAATGTTTATTCAACTTGAGTTTGCTAAATATGTTAAATATTTAATAGAAATTACATATACAAATTATTAATTTAACAAGTTTTCAAAGTAAGTGAATTCTAAAATCAAAATCGGCTATTTGAGGGAGGAATGAGGGAATTATAATAAAGAACAAGAGGGGGAGAGATATTTAAAAGATAGGAGTAGTGTGGTGTTTAGTAGATAGCACCATTTATAATAAATATTGTCTTGATCATTAATATGCATAAACTTTCTTAATATATTAGATATATAAACACAAGTGACGCTGAGAGATTTATTTTAGGCTTTTAAATAAAATAAAAATATAAAGTGTTAGAATTGGCACAAAAAAGGATTAAAGCCTATTTTTATTTTTATATTATATTGAGGGATTATTTAAGAGAATTAGAGCAAGTTCAAAACCACAATTCTTTTCTATTAGGCTAAGGCCAAAGTTGCGTTTTTATATGCGCAAATCAGAAGAAATCATGTAGCGTGCAAAAGAGCAAGTGTTACCAGTCAATAAGGATCATGTCGCGTGAAAAAAACGCCGGGAAAATAGAACCCAGCCCATCCATCTTGTGTCTGAAAAAAGCCGAGTCGCAACAAAAACCGCTGCAAATAAATGCTAACGTGGCCGGCCTAATTTATTTATACATAGTCCATTCCTAGAGCGTCTTAAATCGCAGAGTCCAAAAACGCAAATGTGGTCTTCATCATTGCTGGTTATTTTTGAAGAAGGAAATAGAAAGCTTTTAATTTTTAGTGAAGATCTCTCTACTACCTTTTGATGGAGTAAATACATATATTAATAATATACTAAACCTCATCCTTGTTTAATTATAGTTTTTTTAATAGACAATAAGTACAATTATGTTGCACGTTACCTGGCATAATCTTACAACACAGGGACGTAATTTGGAGGAGGCTAGAGGGGGGAGGAGCAATTGCCTTCTCCAAAGGACGATGCATGACGTATGCATTTTATAGGGCCTAAATAAAATAAAACTTTTGAGTAGAAGTTGATGGATGGATAGATTATTCAGGAAGTGAAGGGGAGAGCAGCCATAGAGAATAAATAAAAGTTGATTTATTTGCCAACGTTTCGAGTGCCGTCGCACTCATCATCATAAATAAGGTAACCGTGTAATGATGATAATTACCAGCAATAGCCCTGTTCAGGGTGGTTTAAATCTCCATTTTATGATAAAACGAGAGAACTTTAATCAACAAAAATGCCTCTAAATCCTTTCCTTATTTGCAGTTCTCGTTCTATTATGCATCTATCTTACAAAAAAGGATTCGTAGGGTCAGACTATTGCTGGTATTTATGTCATTACATCTGATGATACATGATTTCTTCTAATTCATTCTGATGATGAATACATTCGGCAGTCGAAACTTTGGCGAATAAATAACTTGGCTTCCTATCCGCTTCTAAAATTTTTAATTAGACAGGCCCATTTGGGGCTTATTAGTAGAATAGTAGTTTGTCCTCTCTTACAATAGGACTTTGAAATGGCGCATCTGGAATCCTCGAAATTGATGTTCCACGTAAAAATATATCACAATGAATGAATATTTCAAATATTTAACTTAAATTTTGAAAATTTTCGAGTCTTCATATATACAATATATTGGGGATAAAATTCACAAAGCTGAAAAAATTTTCTTTGCTTATCGATACGCTTAAGTTTGTTAATTCAGCTAGGATGAAGAGAAGTAAGATGATTCGCAAAAAAAGTTTATTGTTATTCCCCTGTTTGTTGACAAATAAAGCAGAATTCGTTTTACCCCCATTTTTATTCATTCGCCACCCCTCACTCTTGCAATATCGAATTATCAATCTATCAATCACTTTTTTTTTTTGAATAATTATAAGCTTGGCATTTAGGGTAGTACTTTGTGTTTATGAATATTCTGCAAACTGACCAATCTCAATTTATCTTTAGTCATTCCAATATTGTATTGGAGTCTAAAAATTACGGACCAGATATTAATAAATTCATATCATATGATATTAATAGAATGGATTTTGATTCAGAAGAACGTTTATTTAAAAAAATCTTGCTTCTATTGTTTTCTTGTATTTTCTAGGTCTTAGAGTCTGTCTTTAAAAATTAAAAAAAAGTATTTTCTATTAAACGGATAGATTACCAAGTGAGCATCTCATTGTTGGTTTCCAAAAAAACTCTCTTTTTAATTGGAGAATGTTTTTTTAGTTTAACCTTTGAGCATAATTTGAGGATGAGAAGAAGCAAAATTGACCCCAACCCCTCCTTCCTTTAATTTTTTTTTCATATTTCCTTGATTAGGAAGCAGAGAATTCGCTTTCTTATTGGAATAAGAAAAATTCTGTCATTTTAAACTAATATTAAATTTTTATTTTTGTTTCTCTTTGATAAATTCGTATCTATTAATAAAATTAAATTTTTTTTTCATGTTTACATTTCTAATTTTATCAGTTTTTAAATAAATGCTAATGTTCTTCATAAATTTTATTAATAAAAACATGATAATCAAAACATCATAATTTTACATCACACAAATCCCAAAAATAACTAGCCAGTTAAAAATACCTGTTTTTTTTTTTTTAATTTTGAAAATTCTTTCATCGACTTATTAAAGACTTGATGGGTCGTATGAGTCGTGGTATAATAAGAAAATTTTTTCAAGTATATAAGTCCTTATTAGAAGCATATTTTTATATAATGAAGACTAGCTAAACGTTAATTTTACAAAAATTCCACCGCAAATAAAATCAGAAAGATGCAAGCCTTTTTCTTATTTATTTTTCACTTTTTGTGAATTGAAATTTATCCCTAAAATGCATTATTTCTTCAAATCGATTAGCTAGAATTTAATTAAACAACGTGATTTGTAAAAATGTTAATTCCAATTAGTCAAGCAAGTTAATAATATAAACTAATAAAGCTCAACAGATATTAGGACAAATAGCCGAAGGCAAGAGACAGCCTCCTAAGATGAGAGCTCAAGTCTCCTGTTAGGTATTAATTAACACGTGACAGCCGCCTCTGGCGAAAGCCGACAACTTACCATCAGATTAACTCTATATATAATATACCAGTATATTCGATAGGGATTTATATATTAAACCTGATAGAGCAGCACTCTCAATAAAAATATTTAACTAAATATAAACTATGAAAATAATAAAGAAATTAATTGTAATGATTTGTAAATTAAATTTGAATCAATAAAATCCACATGTTCAAATACATTATAATATTTCTGGAATTTTTGACTTCGGAATTTTAAATGAATTTACTTGATAAAATCTAATTTTGTACATCTTTCCCTGTAAATGGAGGGTAAAGTTTAGATTTGATTGAAAAGTGCTACCTTTATAGCATGTAAAAAGAGAAAGAAAACTGCTTGATACCAATACCATTAAAATGGTAACTGAATTCTGCTAATAAACCATTCTTGCCAGATGAATATGAACTGGTAACGTCTTAAAATTGAATAAAAATGTATTTTTCTTATGAACTTTTGCATTAATTAAACAATAACTCCTCTACCAGTAAAGTTGTACAAACGAAAAGTGTTAGATCTATTCTTAATTGAATGCCTAATCTAACTATATATAGGTTAGGACCTAGAGCAAGGACGATTGGCCCTCGCACATTAAATATTATAAACGCTTGCCTCCATCTGAATCACTGGTCATTTAAGCAGAAAGCCTGCGCACGGAACAGTCTCGCAATTCTGGCTTTCTATTCTAAAATGGACTAAAACACATCCGCCAATATATATATATAGATTTAATTACATGTAGTTGGGTCCATTATATAGACACAAGATCTATTAATAAGTCTGGACAGAGATTTGGAAGGACAGATTTAGGCTCTTCATATATAAGGTTATATAACATTGTCGTAAGAGGCGAAAAAAATTCATTTATTCAAAATTTTCTTTGTTAATTAATTAATTACCCCAAGACCAGCCAAATGCCACCAGCGAAAATTCGTAGACTTATTCCCTGATTAGTTCTGAATCGAACTATTTATAAATTACTATAGTAGGCCTTTATATAGAAGGTGAAAACAAATAGAAATTTCTCAATATACTTTTTTTAACTTCTGTTCGAACTTAGATTTTAAAATTGTTCTTATTTATTTATTTATTTATTTCTTACATTAGGTGGGAGTGGGGAAAGAAAAAGGCTTAGCACCCTCCCTAGATTAATTTCACTAATTTTTGTAATAAAATTTAATAGATAATTTCTAAAGGGAGGGGGGAGGGACACATAATATTGTCAGACTCAAATATTTTCTCATTTATCTCTACACCCTATACAATTTAAGATTAAAAATATATTTTTTATGGAATTAACCTAATATGGAATGTTTCTTTTTATCTCTTTAATTGAATGAAATTCCGGGCGGCCTTGGCCTTGGGCGTAGAAAGCCCTTGAATGATAGGGTGAGGGCTTTGGATTTGGTCGAATAAATATACTTGTGAAGGGTGCCAATTGCTATCTCTCCATTAAAACGAGATATCATCATTTCATATAAAATAGAGAGGGATAGCATTCACATGACACTTTTAGTTTTGCGCCATCAGAGTAAATCCCAAGAACTTTCTATTTATAGTAACCAACACAACAACACAAGGTGCAGTCTCTGACACATTTGACTGGAGAGGAGGAAATCTCAGAAGGAAAGTTCAGTGATTTGGAGGATTTGAGGATCTATAATTATCTTATAAAATTAAAATAGAAATAAATTTGCATAATTTATTTATGTATTTTGAATTTTTTATTTTCCTATTATACAGCATTACATTTTGAAAAAAGTTATTATTCTCATGTTATCTGCCCTATATCATTCCTTTCTAAATATTTTGTCCAGAATAGCGAAAAAATATCTTCGATAGGAAAACAATCCTTAGGACTTTTCGCTCTCACTTTGCCAATATTATTGTCATCAAAGAATAAGATTATTTTATAGAATAAATTTTTTTAAAGAAGCAAAAAAGTGAAATTTTAAAAATTTATTTACATTTTATTTTATTGTAAGTCTATATTGTCTCATGAAGTGTTTCTCATCTGGGATGTCCCAAGCTCTGCAAGATAAATACAGATAACGGAGTCAGTAACAATTATTTATTTAAAAAATATAAATTTTCATATATCTTATTAAAATTTAGATTAAGAAACAAGGATCAAAAATTTCTAATGGGGGAGGAACAAGCTGATAATCTGCCCAGTCCGCCATTGCAAGAAATGTATACTCCTTTCCGATAGCGTTGTCAGGGGACTTATTAGAATTTTTGTATTGTATGATCTTTAGTCTTATTTTTTTTTTTTCAAATTGGAAATTCAATTTAAATATTTTTGTCAATTTTTCCATATTGTATCTGATAACGGTGAGTATAGATATTTTTTCTATCTAATTCAAATAAATTTTTCGATTCGGACGGGAACCGACTCCTAAATTATTTTTTGAATAAATAACGTCTTAAATGAACTTTTAGCTACGTTTTCTAAGGTCACCCATCCAAGATTCACCTTTGTTTAAATGGGAGCGCGCGTGTAAACGAAATCATTTTTTTCCTTGCCAAGATTTATTTGTTGTTTCTGGATATATAAATAACATTTCCGGCTGAGAGAGAGAGACAGAGAGAGAGAGAGAAAAAAAATCAATAAACATAAAATCAATAATTATCAGTGGAAAAAAAATATATTTATATAATATTTAATTAGATTTTGTTTATTTATTTATTTTGTTTAAATGAGTGTGTGTGATTTGAATATGGTGTGTAATGGACAGAGTAGAGAGAGAGAGAGAGAAGGAGAGAGAGAGAGAAAGAGAGACGAGGAAAAGTGTTTGGCAAGCGATTTATTTCGTCGATTTCATCTTGGTGGTTGCTAAGGGACGAACATCGAGCATCGAGCGAGCCGAAAGGGCAGTCAGTGTTTTTGCGTTTGGCTAGTAGCATAGACACGCATGCACGCACACACGCACACACGTATACACGCACACAGTGCTGGCACACGCACAGGGGGTTGGTTGGCAGCCGGCGGAGGGAACGCACACACGCACAAAATAGGCACATAGACATACACACACACATACACTAACAGGGGAGAGGATGACTCAGAGAGTCAGAGAGGGCGAAAAATCGATCGCATTGCACAGAGACCCTCGCGGCGGCATCTCGTGGCGATGACGATGCCACCAATGCCACCACCAATGTTATACCAATACTTAATAATTCCTTCCACCTAAGAGAATTTTTTATTATTTGATAAGTATAAATGCCAATTATTCGGGGCTCTTAATACAAGGAAAAGAAAACCACGGAAATTCTTAAATTTTGTAGTAACTGAGCTTTGAATTTTGTCGAGTCGTTTTCAGAACAATCGTCAACTTAACCCAGGAACCCCTTAACCTCCGAAATATATGGAGATTTTAAAAAATCACTCGTTTAAAGATAATTGAAGGGTTGACATTGAAAATAAATGCCGCGCAGAGAGGAGTTCGCAATTCGTGTGGCCAGCACAAAACCAACAGCTCTTCTAGGTTTATTCCTCTAACCATTTATAAAAAGAAATATTAGCCTGCATTTTTCTTACATATTATTTGTTAATATATGGAGCAGTAAGGATTCTAATGGATTCGTTTTCTTATTGGGAATTTAAGATTGGTTTTTTTGCAATGTTTCTTATTTAAACCTTAATTTTTTTTGCACTTATTTCCACGTTTAATTTTCATTTAATCTTTTTTTTTTGAAATTTTCCCTTCTCCCTTTTTAGAACCATTCCTAGATACGCCCTTAATAACGAGAAAAGAAAACAAATTGGCTCCGTTCTTTGAATGCACGAGTCGTTGGTTCGACTCCAATAATGATAGAGTTTATACTTTATTCATATTTTTATGATTTAAAATTATCACCCATCTCTCCCTCTTCAATCCAAAAGAAACTTGTCCTTAATCATCCAGATTTCAATCATCCGGGCGCCAGGATTCTTTTTAGTTTTTATTTTTACTTGATTATCTGGATAATCCGGTTTCTAGAGTAAATCAATTCAATTTTTACAACAAATTTGGATCCCCTATAAAAGGTATTCTTTAAAAAAATTTAGAAAATAATAATTATTTTTCCAAAAGGTAATTTAACTCTAATTAAATGCTCAAAAAGCGTTTTCGTAATTTTTCTTGTTAAAATAAAAATTCTTGGAGCACTTCCCTAAAACTCTTTAATATAACGATGATAAATAATATTTGCGTCTAGATATCATGCGTTGATTTAATATTTCCCTTTTTTTAAGTGGAGGTAATTAAACCCACCAACCAACCCTTCTTCTTCATTCTAGAATAATAATATAATAAATATCACTTTAAAGGTTTATAAAAATGGAATAAATAATGAATAATTAAACTAAACAAAAATAATTCAAATGTATTGGATTGATTGAAATTGAGAAAAATTTAAGTCAAAATATCTGAAAATGTGTAAGAGATATTCGAATGAAACTTTTAAATTAATTTTTTAAATTCTTGTCTCTAAAAAAATAAATCCTTTTTGCAATCCATAGGAAAATATAATCATTTTGAGAATTTGGTTTTTAGTTTTTTTTTTTTGAACTTAATAAATAGAATCAATGCTGATTCTCTGTTCATGGATAATGGCTAAGAGCAAAGCGAAGTATTGTTTATACCTAAATAAAAAAAATGAAGTATCTATTTACATGTAAACAATGCTTTAAGCCTTACACTTTGGTCTCAACCACTAAAAGTGGACTCTGAATGTCCTTTTAAATCATATAAAATAAAAATTGCATCCAGGTACAATGGATTTTCTTTAAATCATTACAACAATCCCTCGTTTAACTCGATTTCGATTAAAACAATATTCTAGTTAATTAAATGAAATACTATTTTATTTAAAATTCGAGTTAACACGATCTCATAAAATATCTATTCTCAAAAATTTAAATCGTGCAAATTTTCTGACGTTCACCAGACAAAAAGCAGAGTATAGGAAAATATTTTCAGGAAGACATTCAGGGGGGATGAATTATAATATTTAATATTTTCTTTTCGATTAACACGACAATTTATTGGGATTAAATAATCGTGTTAAGTGAGGGATTCCTGTACTAAATATAGCAACCATCTTTTTTTTTTTTTTTATGAAATTTAAATATGGATTTAGTAAAGTAATAAATTGTCCAAATAAACTAAACTGTAAAATTAAAATAGCAGACATTAATTATAATTAAATTAACGGGATCGAAGGCCATTTTCGTTTCATTGAATATTAAATACCTGCTATTGCAGATATAATTTATTAAAATTTTGTTTCATAGATTCATTTATTTATATGAGAGGTGTCCGAAATTAATGTAAACATATTTTCTAGTAAATAAAAAAATGTCAACTGATTGAAATTCTTTAGTACAATCAATGATTCATTCAGATTGAGAAAAAATTTTTAAATGAGTCACTTCATTACTATTAACCTTTCGAAATTGAATCATATGCCATTGCTTTCTGAAAATTTAGGGAAACATATCAAATATCTTTTTTAATAAAATATTTTGATATCTAAATCCTCAAAAGATAAATCAAAACTTTCCCATTCTATTTGGTCAAGATCAATCAAATTAAATATTCCTCCTTTACTCAAATCAACGTAACCTTGTCATTGAGAGGCTGAAATTAAACAGAGAAATGAAACATTTATATTTTAGTTTTCAATATTTGCTTCGATCGTTTTTGTTTGCAGATGCGATCAGTTCTAAAGGGCGAACCCAGGACCTCCGACCTATCCCGGCCATTAAGCTCCTGACCTGAGATTCGAACACAGCTATGTACTCATTGCCATTTATCAGCTAAATAGATATATATATATATTATCATGTTAAAAAATAATCTTAAATCTAAAATTCATACCGAAACGTTATCCCATCATTTACATGTGATAAGTGGTTTTTCAATGTGCGATTTCGTATTATCTGTCAGTGACGAATCCATTGATCTGGCTGATGGGGGCTTTTATCTCGCATAAAATTGTTTTTAAAGTTTAGATAAAAAAAGGATACTAAAATCGAGATAAAACTCTCTCGCTCACATCTTCCTCTTCGTGTTCTTCTCTCTTTCGTTCTCTCAAGACTTTTCTTTGCTCTCTTCTTTTTTTTTTCATTTTTATTGTCAAAGCAATCATCATCCTTTCGACTAAAGATGGAATGAATATTCCTCTCGTTTAAAATAAGATCTTTATAGACTTTATTGCCTTACCAAACTGTGAAGTGAATACAATGCACAAGTTTTTTTTTTTTTTTTTTTTAAAACCAACACAAGAAAAGCAAAAACATTTGTTTTAGTATAAATAATATCAGATTAATAGAATAGTATATTAAAGGAAACAAGTCAATTAACGTAGGGTTAGTTTGATTGTATTTTTATCACTGAACAGTGAGGATGAAAAAATTCTCCTTAATTTTTCCCCTTGCGAATACACAACTCGTAACGTTATCGTTTATGTTAGAAGAGCTGTGAATGGAGAAGACCGAGCCAGCGATAATTAGGATCCAAGTAGTCCTTGTCTGCGCTTGTTGGCCAAGGGAATGACCAACTCATTCAGAGACTCTTCTAGCACGGACTACCTATGCTCATTTGGGTTGCCTCCTTCCAGCAAACAAAACGAACTAATTGATGCCCCCCTTGGAATTTAATATCGACATAGAATTTCTCTCTCTCTCTAAAGTTAATCGACAAGTATTTATTGCTTCAAAATAGTTTTTAAAGATGAGTATTGAGCTAAGAAAGTTTTTAAACTCATTAATACTTAAAGACTTGCTGAAATGGTTGCCTAAGCTCCAGGGAAAAGGAAGCTCAGCAACGCGCAGAGGTTTCGAGTTATTTGCGCTCAGTTCATTACCTCAAGAGTTGAAGTTTCGAGAATTTAAAAAAAAAATAATTTTAAAAAATTTAGTGTATTTCAGGTTAAATTTTCGGGCTCTAATCGTCTAGCACGTCAAGATATTGTCAAAGATAACACAAAATAAATCTTTTATACGTTTAAATATTCTAAAAGCGAAAGTGTATGGAAAACAAAAACTCCTACAATATTTATAAAATTACATAGATGTAAACATAAAAGATTTATGTTCAATTTCATGGTTTTGAAGAAAAGAAAACATTTGCCCAAAAAATATTTTTATTTAATGCATCTTCCTCCTGTCTTTCTGGCATTAACATTCAAAATTTAATATTAACAAGAGTCACCCCCTCTAAAAAGATTTTGGCGAAATTTTGTAGTTCACTCAAACAAATTGATTTTGTCCTATTCATATTTAATCTAATTTAATATTAATAGTAGATCTTCGTCGTAATCTGGTGTAAGAGTGGAGATCAGCCCAGGGTCATAATTTTGTCACTTGAGGGGCAACTTAATCAGATAACTCAATCTTAAACTCGGGAGAGCTGCTTTTGTTACAAGGATTAAATTAACGAAGGGCTAAACGTAGGTTCGATTCCCATCAGTGCTCATTTTTTATGAATTTTTGAAAGTGAGAAAATTATATTTTTAATATAAGTAGAGGTCCCATTTGGGGATTTAAAAGCCGGAAATCGTTCTCCTTCTGAACCATGACCTTCAGTGCCATAACTTTTTAAATGATTTATTTTCTGAATTTCGTTGTATTAAATTTAAACCTTTTAATTAATAAAGAGTGATAAGTTCTCGGCTTGATTTAAAAAAAAAAGGATTTTGAGTGAATTCTAAATGCAAATAATCACAATGGAATTATCGAAGAGACAGAGAGAGAGAGAGAGACCGAGATTGAAAGGCTCCCTGTTATTAAATTGAATTTATTGCCAATTTTTTTATGGAAACGATGCTTTATATTGATATCTCCATTTTCTCTATAATGTATCCGTTGGAATAACTTTTGAATTGTTCATTCAATCTAACTTTGTGCCATTTCGATATCTG
Organism: Anisolabis maritima; assembly: GCA_010014785.2. NCBI lineage: Eukaryota > Metazoa > Arthropoda > Insecta > Dermaptera > Anisolabididae > Anisolabis > Anisolabis maritima. The sequence goes on along the minus strand of JAAAKE020080657.1, from coordinate 2,786 downwards.
GTTTCGCTCTTTATTTAAGCCCGAAATAGTCAATCCTTTCGATCCCTTTCAATCTAATTAATAGTTTTGGAATTGTCCATTTGATTTCGGTCATCTGATGGTCTTTTCGGTGAAAACGAAATCCTCTTTAAGGCAACTTCGAAATAATATCAAAATAAACAATGACCAAGACTTTAATGTACAGTACAAATCAATAAAAACCATCATTCATGTTAAATTATTGGATTTTGATTGGAAAAAGTTATCACAAATTTACTCTTTTAATAATTGTAGATAATAATAAATTCCTCTTTGATTCAGTCATAAATCATAGGGCTGCAGGAATGGAAGAGGGCGGGGGCAGGGGTACAATGTACTCTCCAAAATTTGACAGGGGGGGACATAATATCATTTGTACTCCCCTAATAAATATCAATTTCATTCATTTATTTATTCAAATCTAATATAAAAAAATTAATAAACTACGTCTTAAATCTCCAAATGAGGACACTTCTTATACTAAAATAATTTTTTTTTAGCAAAAAGAGTATATTTTGTTATAAACGTTATTGGGAGAGCGGCAATTACTGCATACATTTTTTTGTTTTGCTTGAAAAAAGGTAAACAACCTAAATGACCAACTACGCATGCGCAGTTGTTAAATTTTCCTGGAAAATGATAACTGCGCATGCGTGGTTCGCTCTAGAAGAGTTCTGGAGCAATTAATTGAAAAATTCATTTAGTGAATTGATCTTTTGGGTTTCCAACCTTCCATTAACTAAACACGAACGAATTTATATTAGATACCCTCTTCCCAAATGAGGGCACTCGTTGCTCCCCACCCAAAAAGAAGACATTTCTGCAAAATTAATTTTTATAAAGCGTTCGTTTTTTAGAAGCAGTTTAGGATCCGCCGTTCATCGCTTAATCCGAAATAACTGGTCTTTTGAATTTAATATCAACTGTAAGGGACATTGCAGATGATTTTCATTAATAGTAGCGCTTTCATTGTCTCTCAATCTGACGTCCCTCTAAAGAAGCGCCAAATTTTGTCTTGTCTTTTATTTAGAAATGTTCACGGGTCGAGCGTCTCCCCTCTCATGGTCAGGGTTACCTTATCCCTTGTTTATTTTGCACCTCATTTTCTGTGTTGACTCTTCGCGAACCCCCTTTGGGAATTCGCATCCCCCTCCACCTTCAGAAAAGAATAATACTTACTATTTTTTTACTTTCCAGAAAGTGACTTAATTCTGGACTTGTTTTATAAAATAAAATTTTGTTTCATAAAAATATATTTTTATTCCATCAAAAAATAATAAAATTTAAATAATAAATATTCATTGAACTCATTTTTAAAAGGGTTAGCTTTTAATAATATATTAATAATTGTTAATTAGTATATTGATATGGATGCAGAATAAAAAAAAATAACATGTAAAGTGACCTGAATGAATTTAAAATAAAAAATTCCAATGGTATTTTTGTCCAAAGTAAATAAATATATATATTAAATTAGATTTATTTATAATATAAAATGATAAAATCATTTATATTAAAATTAACATTTAATCTAATTAACTTTTTTTAGGGAATTGTCAGAAAAAATTATTTTTTTTTATGAAAACAAAAACAATACGCTAATATCGTGTATATTTCTAAAAATATAAAAATTCTTGTCAATTTTAAAATGTCCTGATAAGTTTGCTCATTCACATTCAGAGGCCCAGACCTTTAAATGGCACTGGACCTCAAAAAGTATGAATGAAGAATTTATACAAAATATAGAATTATCCTAAAAAAAATTCTAGAAAATTTTATAAGGGAGCTCTCGAAACAAACAAATTCCGCCATGGCTCTGCCCGTATATGGGAATAAATTTTCCTCACTTACCCACTCACCAAATGCAATAGTAGTAATCCAAATGACAGCTTAGAGAGAAACTTTAATAATTATAAAACTATTGATATATTGCTTTCAAATAAATATATTGTTTTTCAGGTGCTGGTCGTGGGAGGAAAATTTCACGTGGATGGCAAGATCAAGCTCGGACATATCTCGTCATCTCTCGATGAGGTGAGTAAATATCAAATATTTATCTTCTACATATTGGTTACACATCTAGATGGACACGAGGAACAAAATATTTTTGTCCCTTGTATGCGTAAATACAAAATGTCATCCGCTGTTGAAAATGAACTGTAGATTCTTTCTATTTATCATTCTCTATTTATTTATTTGATAAGAATTCCAGAACCAAATCGTTGTATTTCCATAGAGATTCATATAAGACAGACGACATTTCTACAAATTTTAATAGTATACTTTAGGACAGGAATATATAGAAATAATAGATAAAAATAAATAAATTATTATTTTTTAATGGTCAATCAATGATCAAAAAAATAATTATTTAAATTTTGCTTAATATAAATTTTATATCAATTAAAAAAAATTTCTTAATTCATTTTTCCGAAGAAACTCAATGTATTTGATACTTAACGGGACACAAAATAATCATTTGTTATTAAGTCAGCATATAGTGGCAATTTAAAAAAAAGTTAGCATTTCCAATTAAACATATTTTTAAGTTCTTCTAATAATTTTGTGTCATCTCAACTTATTTGTTTGGGTTAATAATAAAACAACAAAGAGGGAGAGAGGAATCTCCCACAGGAGCGAGGCTTTGAAATGGATGTATTCTAGTTGTATAGAGATAAATCTATTTTTTAGTATTGTCCAACAGCTAAAGCTCGATTAGCTCTCGGCATGGATAAACACACGATAGCATATTTTGATAAATGATACCA
>JAAAKE020080646.1:0-24269 GCA_010014785.2 Anisolabis maritima | reverse complement strand
AATTGGAATTCAGACTCGAAAATTGTGATTGTTCGAATCCGCAATAATAATAATAATAATAATAATAATAAGTTTGAATAAGTTTGATAGGGGTACGGCTTTGACTGAATGACTGAAAGGGAATTTGGCGCCCCCCCCCCCCCTCGGAGATCTAATATGCACAAATTGGGTAAATTTCCGGAGAGGCGTCTTCTAGGGAGATTCTTTTTTCCCCTTACTCTTTTGTATCTCACTTTTGCTCCTCCGCCAAGTTGGAGAATATGCATGCGGACAACCTGGAATGAGGGATTCATCCTTGCCTGCCAGGTGTTATCAACACCCTCTCTTACCACCGACGAATTATGAACCTGGAGGGTCATGCGAATTGTTGGGCAGCATGAAGAGTCTTTATACCATCTTCACCCTGGGTGCCCGAAATATGCTCCTACCACCTATGTGTATCATCATAATGCGGTATTGAGGGTGTTGTACTATCATTTGCGCCATTCAAACGGTGTGGATGAGCCACCTGTGCTGCCATATTCTCCCGGGGATGTTGAGTCCGTTGTTGAAAAAATAACTGCTCGCATGACTGTATCTTTTTTTTTTAATCAAAGGTGTGACCAACGTTAGTAAATGTAAATAGGTTTCATAGTCCATTCTCAAATAGTTGTGTCAATCTTTTGGTGCTATCTTCAATTCTGAGAGCAGAGCTTCCTTCTTTTGAATAGACATTTTTTAATTCTTTTTCAGAATCTGAGGCCATTTAGACTCCGTCCATATTTATTTATATTAAATGGTAACCAATATAATATAACTTTTTGTCGTTCAGGACAGGAAGGACTGGTTCTCTGACCTTTGTCCATGAGGCTAGGTCTATCTTCGCATCGGCAGATAGGGCTGAATGAATAGTTATCATTTGTATGAATACTTAATGAACCCATAAAGATATCAAATCAACTTGCGAATAAATAATGCTTCTCTAATCTTATTTAATATTAATATTTAATATTATTTTTGCAAATCACGAAATTGCGTAGTGATCTTTTATGGTTTATCAAATTCTATAAATATATTTTCATGATTGTTGTTGACGCTGAATATGCCTGCAAGGAGGGAAAATATGACTTACTTTGGAAATTATTAGCTCAAAAGGGTCACATCTCTAAATAATTTCTTAAAAATTCTTTATTAATTCTTTTTTTCTGTATATTCTTTTTATTTGGGGATTTGGAAGGTGTTTTGCCCTTCCCAAATATTTTTGTGTGGGGGAGGAGGAGAATAGTATAATGACGATTATGGTAGCAAAATATGAGTTTATTGTTAACAAATTATTCTTTTAATATAAATCCATTTAGTATATAGGAGGAACTTACAAGTGATCTTAGATAACCCTTGTCAAATTTTGAAGAGGTCTACTCCCTGTTTCTGTCTCTCTTTATTCGACAATTTTTTTAGTGTACTTTTTTATATATATTCTTTATATTATTAATACATAGATAATTACCTAAATTATTTTTATTTAATTTTTATTAGAGATATATAGAAAAATAATGAGTGAAAATATAGTCCATTTTTAAAGGACACATTCATTAACGAGTATGAATATAATGACATTGAAATATACATGATCAATTTATCTCATTTAAAAACGTAAACATTACGACTAGTAAAGCGTCGAGATGCAGATTTTAATGTGAAAATTTAGAGATTATGAAACGTTTAATTCATGTCCATGTCATTCATTCAATTAGAGTTTATCCACTTATTAGAAATAGTTTTGCAGAGAGAAATGAGAATTTATAGAGCAATAAACCAGCAATTTATAAAATCACAATAATAGTCTGAGCTGTATCGACACACTAGAAATCTTATCTTCACTCTAAATAATCTAGGGAGATAATCTCATCTTAGGCCGATCAGATGTTCTCTTCCCGCTTCTTTGCCTCTAAGAGTGGGAAAGCCTCTGAAATTCCAATAGCGGTTCATCTATAATTTATTATTTATTAAAGTAAATAGTAAAGAAAATTAATAAAAAATTAGGTTCAAAAAAAATGAAATGAAAAAGTCCATTTCATATTCTTTTTGTAATTCTTTCGTATTTGTCTTGGCATTAGCGTCTTCTCGAATTGTTTTTTTGCGTTGTTTGCAAACCCATTTTTTTGACAAATTGTTGACAATGTGAGCTCTTTGCTAGTTGGTGTGATCTCTCACTCGCGAATACGAATGAACTAAGGCGGAATAAAAATTGTTCTAAGATTTAAGAGGTTTTTAGGAGAGGAACAAAGTGCCAATAAAAATAATTTTTTAGTATTATTATTATTATATTTATAATTTTAGTTGATGGGACAAAGGATCTCAAGACCTAACCTCAAAATGACACTGTCAGATCCGAGCTAAGCCTCAGATTCTCAATAAATATATATAATTATATTATAGAAACAAAAAAATAGTATATATATTATAAATATATATTTCCAAATGAAATAAAGAGGGTTGTATTCTAGATTTTTCACTTTTTCAAAAATAGTACATTTATTTCACTTTGTTTGTTTGTTTGCAGAGCAGTGTACAAGTTCATTCGACTGAATATCAGATTGATCCTGTGGGAGAAGAGGAAAAGCACCGTCACCGATTTATTTGCTCAATTAGTGAAACATCACCCCGATAAAATCGCTTTCCTCTTTGAAGAAAAATCATGGACTTTCAAACAGGTACTAACTAATTTTATCTCCTTTTTCAACTCAAACATTCTCAAGTTAATTTTCTTATTAAAGAGGACAGTGACCAAAAAATTTGATATCAAACGAAGAAGATATTTTTATCTTTATCAGAGATAAATTGTAATTGATAGAGAGAGTGGTTTTATATAATTCTTCTAATCAATTTTTTTTTTTGCAAAATCATTTTTATTAATAAAATTTAAAAACAAAAATGCAAATTATATTTCTTATTAACTTTTACAATTTCAAATGATAAAAGAACAAATTTTTCAAACAAAAATTGTATAGGATGATTAAAACTACAATTATTTATTAAGTAATTATATTATTTTGATGTAACTTTTGAAGAGATTTTGAGTTAAGATTTAAATAAAATGCCACTTGGTATTTGACCAATAAGTTAGTGCCAAAAGTTGACAATCCATTATTGTTTTCTTTTTTGCATAATAATATATAAAGCTATAAGATTTTTAAATTTTTATTTTAAAAAATCCATACTTAGTCTGAATACAAGCCCCACAAACCCCAAGAGAGCATTCAAAAAAAAAAATTAAGACAAAGGCCTAGAGATGGGCAAACTTGGAATATAATGCTAAAAAATGGGGACTGGAGGAAATTTGATTTTCTAGTTTTTAAATCGAGAGTCTCACCTTAAAGGGCCGTGCTTATTGAGTTTTTTTCTTAGAAATAAAGTTTTTTAGAAGTCAAATATATTGTGTAATAGTTATCGTGTTAACGTAAATACACAAACATAATTCGAAAAATGGTATTTTCGAATTTAGCTAAGTCCAAAAATTCAAGAACAATCAAAATTTCGAGATCGAGATTTTTGGACGAAATAAATACTTTCTTTATACTACGTATACAAGAAAGCTGCTGTTCAGATTTTGATACGCAATTACATACAATAAGCGAATTGTTCATCATTTGAATTGGCAATGAATTTTGATTTCAAATATTTGATTCTCGAAAAAGTATATTCACAAGTAGTTTCCAAAAATGGATATAAATCTAGCCATGTTCTCGCAATCGCCGATCTGATAATATCCGTAGGTCGTAGTTTGGGGCACCTGCTTTAAATGATTAATTTTTTACCCATTTAGAAATTACCTTTCTCTTAAACTGTTACTGCGTCCTCTTATAATTGTAAATTTTTATTATTTAAAAATTAAGGTATTATATAAAAAAAAAAGGTAAGTTATTTATTAACTTAAATTTTCACAAAAGAGATTAGCCACTAATATGTAATATAGATAAAAAATTTTATTAGAAATAAAAGTTAATAAATTATTTACAAGAAGGGTTTTATGAATAAGCTAAATAGGGCGAAAAAATATAATTGTTGATTTCAATATTTCATTTTTTACGAAATTAATTCTTGAATTTTTCGGGCAAAAATTGATTTTTATTTCGTCATTCTTATAAAAATATAAATAAGATTTTCGCCTCCACTTTACAAAAGAAAAGAATGTAAAGATGAATTGTAAAGAATGGTAAATATCAATAATTTTATTTGTTATAAAAGATTTGTTACTAATTGTATATTTGCATAAAACGAAGGCACACAAGCCAATGAAATTTTACCCACTAAAAATAAAACATCATTGTCGCAAATGTATTTATATTTATTTATTTTGAAAATGGGGTATTCCATTTTTTGTTAAAATGAAATATTTAAGGTTTTGTTTTTCAATAAATTAAAAAATAGTGGTAAATTCTAATAGGCAAATTTTGTATGTTTTTTTTATTCATATATAATGTCAATTTATTATCCAATTAGGTTTATTAAAATCCTCTGAATAAAATATAGGTTTTTCTGTACCCAAATGAGCTTACCTCACTTTCAAATTTAATGATCCATTTGTTTCATTAGCCTAAAAAAGTTGTCAGAAAGCCAATTTGGCCAAGAAATCTGTAAAAATGATGAAAATATAAAAAATATGAAGAAGAAAAGTATTATAGACTTATTTTTTCGGGTTTTTTACTTTTTCCATTGAATTTATCAGCCCAAAAAACTTTAACACGGTAATTTTGGTTGAAATTAGTAAGATAATAAATAAAATGTAGTAGGAAAATATTTGATAAGTTTGTTTATATATAAAATAAAATAAAAAAACCAAAAAAGTTACCTATCTTACAAAAGTAAAAAAATTCTTGTTATATAATCTAATGCATATTCGTTTTATTCCTACCGCGAGTAGAATCAACATAAAGTATCGTTAATGTTTAATGGCGAATAAATAAACGTCAATCATTTTTGTTTTATATTTTATTTATTATCCGAGTAATTTCAACCAAAATTACTTTGTTCATTTTTTTGGGCTGATAAATACAATGGAGAAAGAAAAAATCCGAAAAAGTAAGCTATAACAACTTAATAATAATAAAGATTAAAGTCTTCATCTACCTTCTTTATTTTTACAAATTTCTATACCAAATGATTTTTTTAGGCCAATAAAGCAAATGGAAAAAGAAAAAATCCAAAAAAATACCTATCATAGTAAAAAAATTTTTGACATTCTTGGATTTAGCAAAGCCAGAGAAAATTTCAATAAAATTACATTAAAAAATTTGGTGTGAACGAGAATACGTCACACAACTTTTTCTTACCTGCTTAGGCAAGAATAATATAATGTGCTATCATGTCAAATTTTTCGTGTTGACCTCATTTTTCTTTATGGAAGTATATCGATTCCCGAGATGTTTTTCATTCCAAATTTAGCTGGGTGACAATATTTATAAATATAAAAAAAATTTAATAGGCAATGTTTATTATTAAACATATTAAAATATTGGTATTTTCTTACCATGGCAACCAATTTCCCTATCTTTTCGTTGGAATATTTAAAGCATAAAATGAAAGCGCCACACCATTTTGAAATGGGAAATGATTAAAACATCTTAAACCTTTTGAACTTGAACATTTCGAACCGTTGAATTCTCGACATTGAATTTTTTTGAGATCACAATACTTTCCTTCTACTATATATTACATTTATGGGTAAGAGAAAGTAAAAATTATTAAAATAAAAAGTTTAAATGAATTAATTAAATTAAATGTACTAATGATTAATTAAAAATAAGAACTACTTCTAAAAAAAAGATTACTTATCTTTAAAGGTCATGAAAGAAAATTTCTTTTGGCCCATTCCTTTTAAATATGATTTCTGGCTACTCTAGTGATAGAAAGTACATAATGTGTATTATAATTAAGGTGACCAACCGTACTCCTTTGAAAAGCCGTAACTTCAAAAGTATTCATTTACATTCCTTTTTACTCCCGAAGACATTGCGAGTTAACTATTAAATTCACTATATAAAAAATGACAGAATTAGAATATAATATTATGTCTTGGAAAGCTGGTACTAGTCTCACTTCCCGTAAAATCATCCTTCCCCAAATAATTATAAAAGAGTTATTCGGGCGGAGTTTGAGTCCCAACCTCACTGCTAAACTAACTTAAATGAATTAATTTCTTCCTAAATTTGATTGGCTTCATGGCATTTTATATCAAACTTCTCAGATATTAAATATAAATAAACTTAATTTTTTTTAATTTTTTTAAAATTACACCCTATCAGAAGTGTAACGGAAGATTTCTTCCCTGTATGTTTTTTCTAATAATTCTAATTATTTGATTTCTTGCAACTCCATAATTCCATCCATACTCCTTTTGTACAAAAAATAATTGGGCACCTTATTATATATAATATATTTTAAATAGCTGCAAAAAATATAACAAGATAATCCATTTTTAATATAGAAATCTACAATTAGGCATTTTCGCTATCGTTTCTACATTGCTTCTAATATTTTGAATTTTATTTCCGATTTAGTATTTTTTTAAAAGTATTCATTATTTATGGGTGTGTGTGTGTATGTGGGTGGGGGGGTGGGGGAAAAATGGTAATAAATATTGGCGTAAAATGGACTTACCCCATTTTCAGAATAATATTTTTGCAATACTGTTAATCATCAGAACTCCCATTGCGAAAGTATTAATATTTTGAATTATTTTTACTTTAAATTGTTTATTCATTAAAAAGAACCTTAAGAAGTTATATATACTATTGTCATTAACTACATTTTTGTCAAAAATGGACTTGCTCTATTTTCAAAATAATCGGTTCATATAATATATTTTTATACATTAAAATATATCAATTTTGACCACCTTTTGGCATAAATATAATGATCAGATTGAATAAAAGTGAACTATTAAAGTTGGTATAAATTTGGGATTTTGTTAAACAACCAAAGACTAGTGACCTGATCCTGCCTTCTTATTCAATAATTTTATTTGTTGTTCCTTCTAGGTGGATGAATACAGTGATCGAGTGGCGGCATATCTGCGCTCAAGAGGTCTCAAACATGGCAGTTGTGTCGCCCTCTTTATGGAAAATCGGCCTGAATATGTGGCGCTCTGGCTTGGAGTAGCAAAAATAGGAGGTTGCACCGCTCTTATTAATTCCAACTTGACAAGGAACACCCTGGAACACTGTCTTCGGGCTGCTAATGCAGAAGTCATCGTATTCAGCGTTGACCTTGAATCAGGTATCTTCAAATCTTTATCATAAAACCTGCAATTGAAAACCCAGAATTAAATTATAGCATATTTAGAAAATCTAATTATTTTGATAAATTTATAGAAAAAATTACATATAGCCTAATAAAAAACTTAATTATTATGCTCTTTACTAAATGGTAGTACGAGAATAGCGGAATCCCTCACAACAACCTGACATTAATATTTGCTGGTCTGATAGAGAGCGTCCGTTGGTCTGCTGCAAAGGAAGAACAGATGCGTCGGATAGGCTGGAGATCCCGGGAGCCAGGGGTCGCTTAATTTACCAACAAAATATACAGTCACAAAAAATTATTTTATTAAAAATTATATTTTATACTTGTAGAATAATATCTTGGGCTTGGGAGTAAGTTTTTTTCGATTTCTAAAGCCTTTTTCCCTCCAAATTTAAATTAAATTAATATAGTAGCCAATTAATTATTATTTAAGAACATCGAAGCGAACCAATGACCTACTTATTAAATCATGAAGCAGATAGCTCATATTTTAATAATCCACATGGCTCTTTCTACAATTGCCAGTACATCTATTTATGCTTAAAAGTCCTTGCGTATTTTCTTTTAAAACATAAGCTGTGAATAAACCCTAATATTATATTTGTCATATATAAAAATAAAAATTATTTTTATTTATTAAAAAAAATATACGTTAAAGGACAAATTATGATAATATGTCATTTAAAGTAAATAAAATAAATAATTTTAATATTTTTCCTTGTTTTATTTTTATTTTTACGATATCAGATCACATAATTTTCTATTATTTTCCTACGAGTTCAGATTATCAAAGATTATAAACCAAGTTATTCTTTTAGGTCCCATGATACCGGCGGTAATATTTAATAACAGAGGTTCCCAAAATCTATTCCTTAATCGTAGGAGTTCTTCTAATATCAAATTAAATATAGAATTTAATATTGTTCTTTTTTTTGCCAAAGTGTTATATTGACAATTAATTTATTACTTTACTTCTCAAATATTCTATCTATTTATTTAAAGAATCACTCAAACAAAATCAAAATAGAGTAGGAGCTCTATGGAAAAAAATGTTTTCTAAAGGCCTCATGTACCGCTTTTATTTTTAACTTTTCTTATCTTTCGTCATGATTAGAGCCATTGAGAGGAAAAGTGAAGAGCGAGGCTGGTCTTTGAAAGCGAGTTCATACAGATATTTAAAAAACAATATTAAATCTTAAACAGGAAAAGCTGGATGTTGTAATTATGACTCAGAAGAATAAAACCAGGATTTATCAGCCAATCTCACTCCTTGATTTGTATTTATCATGATATGATGATATTGTAGTGAACATCTACCATTAATAAAATATAAAAATTCTTTCCAATTTTTAAATACTGTACCGTATGGGATTAATTTATTTTGATTGTTTTTAGCTCTGAAACTGAAAAGGTCTTAAATATTTTCTTTCTTTATCGCCACTTATGAGATATTTATATTTATCCCCACTTATTAAACGCTTTTATTTAATTTTGTTTTTCTCTGCGTGTTCTCTTGTTACGACAACATATTCTATTTCTTTTTTAAAATGAGCTAGAGATCTGAAATTTTATATTTAAGCTTCCGATGACAACACATTATACAATATTAAAACGAGGCAAAAATCGACCCACATAGGTACTTCATTTGAAGTTCAAATCAGAAAAATCAAACTATCTTTTTAACTGAGAGGGAGGAATTGAAAGGTGTTGCCGTTCTGTACAGTAGTTCGGTGTTCGTAGCCCGGGCATGAGAGATTTTTTCATTAAATAAAAATATTTAATGTAAACAAATCCTCAAGTATGCCCTGAACTGGAACATAGGATCCCAACACAATAGAGCCCTCAGAAAACTTTTTGGGGAGAGGGAGTTGCTGTGACACTCCGTCCTATGGAAGGGACTTAAAGAAGAATTCCATATCAATGATGCACTTTTCGCAAGAAATGCGCATGAAAGGACCTGAGGAACCCGCTAGGTGATTCAAGTGAAATGAAATGAAATATTTTTAACTATTAACTTCAGCGAGAAAATATTCATTTAAAATAATTATTCGTCATTGTGAACAATTTTGTTTGAAAAAAATTGTACCTCTGGCAAAACCCTATTTAAAGGAAAATAAAAATTTATAAATCAAAATTTTAGTGATTGCAAGGCTTCTAGTGGCCAACTTGAAAAGCTTTAAAAAATAAATAGGACTAAAAAGTATAAAATAAAAAATAAAAAGAATATTTAAAAAAAGGCTTTTATTTAAAATGCACTAAAAAGAGGAAACTAATTTTTTGTGAAAATTGTTGAATATTTATGACAAAATTTAAAAGCGAGAAGGCTAATTGAATATTTTATTTAATTTCCCATAAATGATATTTTAAGTTTCAATGAGCACCGACGCCTTTATATTCTATCATAAATATTCAACAATTTTATACAAAACATTATTTTCCTCTTTTTAGCCTCTTTAAATAATAGCTTTTTTTTATCATTTCTCTCTTTTTTTTGTAGTAAGTAGATATTTTTTAGATTTTTGGGAAACGAACCCAAAACTTTTTGATTCATAGACACAATTTCACTCTTGTAAAGCAAGATAAAAAATTAAAATTAAAAATGGAAAATTTCGAAGTTATCATAAATAGCTTTTTTATACATATTATATATATTTATTTAAAATGCTCTGATAATAAATAAATGAAAGTTTTATCAATTATATAAGAGGAGATATTGGGATGAGTTCGAAGATCCGCAAGAGAGGAAGTTAAGAGAAGGTCGGGGTCACGTGTCCTTGTTCATGCTCATCATCAGCTAATGCGCTTAACTAGCCGACGGGGACATTTGTCACTTTCAATTCGATAATCAGGTTTTTATCTCTTTCTCTCAAAAGATCTTTTATGAAATAAATTTTAAAATAATTGAGAAATAAAGAGAGAGTAGGTCCTAATTCTAATAATAAAATTTTTTGATTAATAATTAAATCAAAAAACATTACACTTACTACGTATTAATATTGCGTTTTTTTTTTTAAAGATATTTTTTGTCCTAAAAATATGTTTATTTTTAATTAATTCTAAAAAAAGACATCGATAACAAGTAACAACGAGTTAAATATTCACAATGTTTTCTATAAAAAAAAAAGATAAAAATAGGATTTTTTTATGGCTAAAAGACAACTCAACAACAAATTCATTTTTTTAATACTGATAAGTTGATAAGTGCGTGAACGTTGACTCTTCTGGGAACACCGGTTCTCAATTCATATCTATTTGAATAAAAAATAATGAATAAATGTGAGTGGATAATATTTGGTAACTGGATGGAAAGGCCAGTGTTGACCAGTTGACCCGGACAGTTGATTTACACTGATGTGAAAAAATTGCATTAAAATTAGGATGTGACTATTTATACATACGTATATGCAATATGCTGTTTATACATACAGTACATTAATAATTAAACAAGTTTATCTTTGGAATTAAATTTCGGAAAAAATATAAGTACTTTATATAAATATAAGTAATAATTATTTAATTCTAATAGATGATTTTAAATTGTTGGCGGTTTTAGTTAACTTTAGGCCGTTAGACTTTCTAGCAACTAATGGTGGCTGATGCTAAAATAGTATTCATTCTGCAGAATTCTTGATAAGATTAATTTATATTAAAATAATTATAGTGTTAAGTTATGTTATATGAATTGTTCATCTTTCTAAAGTTTTGTTAGTCATTTGAAAATAGTGGAAAGATATTAGTTTTTAATTATAATTATATTTTAATTGTTTAAAACTTTGGAATCCAAAATGGAAATTCAAAATAACAGCATTGAAGAAAATCTTGATAGTGTAACATCAAAGTTTTATAACACATCATCGGTTGAAAAATGTTCATGTACATTTTGGAATTCTTTTGTTGCACCATGTCATCACATTTTAATATTAAGGAAACAATAATAAATAAATAAATTTAGATATCTTTTCAAAAATATGCTTTCACACAAGGTACATAATTTCAAAGTTAATACACAAAATACTAATATGGATATGAATGATGGAAATGTGGATATTGCTGATGAATATGATGATATTGAAGAAAATTCTAGTGATAATTTTGATGGGGGCCTCAACAAAATATATCTGATCGGGAAAAATTCAATATATGTATTATAAAAAATATTGCAGATATTTTATCAAATTATGGAACACAAACATTCAACAAATATATGGAAGAATTAAAAATAATTGAAAGAAATGCAAGAAAGGGGACATCTCTTTTTGAACCTGAAAATAGTCAACTTAGTATAATTGAACCTGAAAATAGCCACGTAAGCACAATGGAACCCGAAAGTAGCCAGCGAACATAATTTGAAAAAATGCAATAACGAACCTATTAAATCAATCAACTAATGTAAAAAAAAACTTAAAATTCAAAACTAAACTAAGGGCCTCCAAAGGAAAAGTCTAAACAGACAATTTTTTATAAAAAAAAAAAAAAAAAAGAATTAGAATACAAAATAAAAAACTAATATGTGTCTTATAAATTCAATTTACTTTATTGATATACAGGGCTAGGCAAGGAGGTATGCATAACGTGAGAAATTAGAATGGTTCTGTTTACCGGGCTTGTAAGGATTATGAAAAATTTCGGCTCCTTCCTAAAATTGCGTGGACAACAATGGACGTGGCGTCCGGCTACTTAACCGATGATTTTTTGATGATTTTTTGCATCTGATTATTTCGTTATTATTATCAAATGGCAATATACCAGCAATGTATAAATAAATAAAAAAAGAAATTCATTATTTATAATTGTGTAGTTATTACCAAAACAAGTATATATATATATATATGAGTATAACTTATACATATAGTATGTATAAACAACCAATTGCATATAAATACAGTATGTATAAATAGTCAATTACATATATATACACTATGTGTAAATAGTCTTATCCTTAAAATTAAATAAAATTATTAATGGAAATCTTATGCGCGAATATAAATAAATTAAAAACAATATCTTGCTTCATCATAGAATAACAAGCTTATATATGAAAAATATAGTGGGAAAGCATTGCAATCTTCAAAAAAACCGATGTCGAGATTTCAACGGAAATATACGTTTTGGAGTCTCTGAGTCTTAAAAAATGGATTTCGCAAAATAGTGCGAATAAGATTTTTCAAAAAAAAAAAAAACGAGGCTGAAATTTTATATTTAATTTAAGTACCCTCGTGTACTTTTTTTAAATTGTTTTCGATTTTCTCAAAATTTGCTCTAACGATTTTGATTAAAATTCATATATCAATTATTTATATGATTATCATCTTTGAAATGTATTAACCCTTATCCGCCCCAAAAGTCTAGTATCACTTTACTCTTGTAAATTTTTGAGATTTTCTCTTAAACTACTCTAACAATATCGATTAAGTTGGCTGTACATATAATAAATTAGATAATCCTTAAGATGTATTAATCATTTTCCACCTAAAAATAGTGCGAGACCCTCAATTCAAAGGTTCCTTTCTGACGCTTGCATATGATGGCTACTACGCACCTCGCTTGCGCTGACTGGGACTCTCGCCAGCCTCTCTAAACGATGGCGATGGATTGTATTGGCCCAACATGCCCGACCCAAAAAATGTGCTATGACAGCCCATCATTCAGCTTTTCTTACCTTAGGTAAGCGAAAGTTGTGTGAGTGCGTTTAGTCACACTAGATTTTTTTTTACTTTCTATATCTTTTCCTACTATACGAACAATTAATTGCCAATCATAGTTCAAATTATTATAACAATATTTCATTATTTTATTGAATTAAAAATAAATGCAAGACGATAAATACAAATAAAGCTATTCATTTACAAAAGGTTTTTGACTCACTAAGAATCTTGCTTTAAATATATAAAATAATCCACGGCTTTGCAACTAAAATCATTTAAAAGACAATCACGGTGGCAACAAGAATTTTTATCTTATGTATGCAAACCTCAACAAATTCTGCCAAGAAGACATATATATAATTTAAATGATAATGAGATTTGTACCATACTTGTCTGAGGAACATAAATTAAAAATGTTTAATTAACTGTCTCTCAATATATATGTGTATTCTGTTGGCTCTGATGAAGAAGAGCTTGTCAAATTTTATGCCTTCGAAATATTAGGACATTAAACTCAATTTTATAATCAACTAACCTTTCCCTCTAATTATATAATTATTATGGTCATCACTTAAACATCTCTTTTACAATATTTCATTTCATTAATAATAATGACCATGGTCTTGTCCTGGCAAGAGTTGTTGTCGTACTAATGCAAAACTTTTAATTACTCCCCTTTGGCAGGTTAAAAAAATACTATAAATTTATTGGGTCATGTGAGACCTGGTATAACACACCCGTCGTTAGGTTTGAGTCCAGGATTTCCCCCCCCCCCTCCTCCGGGATTCGAAGAAAATTTTTTTAATAAATTTTAAGGTTGGAAATCCTGGAAATTGTTTTAATTGCTTTAGTTTGCATATGAACCTGAGAATTTTGAGTTTTCCCTGATGCTCGAAGAGAGTTTCGGCCTCCATTTTGAAAAAGCCGTGACTTTTTTGGTTTTTCCTAAATAACTCCATGATTATGTCTCCTTTCAAAATTATCTTTATTAATTGAAGAAAATTAAATTTTGTATCACTTAAATACCTACTTCATTTAACAGAAATTATTAAATTCAAGATTTAAATGTTGTCATTTTTTAGGGAAAACATTTTGTAGCTTAAATAACTTATTTGCAATCAAAAGTTCATAGAATAAGAATTGTAGAATATTGTAGAAATGATATATAATTGGTCAAATTCGTTCAACACACACATTCGTTACACAAAAAATTCATTTGAAATATTAGAAAAAATTTTATCCCTTCCCCTTCCCGAACAAAAAAACATCTGGATTCGACCTTGTTGTATTCTTGTTATTTTTATTTGTGTTTAATCAATACACGACTTCGATTTATTTTCTGTTTCCCATAGATTCTCTCTTTAAAGGTTTCTATATGGATGCATATTTTAAAAATCAATATACTAGCAAAACGAATCATTATAACTTTTATTAACTTTCATTTAAACCGCCTTGCTAGCTTTACTATCTCAATTAGAAATGTTGAAGTTAGAGGAGAGTGTACCTCAGAAGTGGGGACTCTAGAAACAAGCAATATTTTAAATAAGATTGTGAAATAAGTAGGAAAACATATACTTCATTATATAATTTTTATCTGAATATAACCAAGTCCAAATAAAAGGACGGGACTGATCATCAGGGCCGTTCCTTGTTACCTCGAGACTTTCAAGACAAAGTCAAAAATTATGGCAACGAAAAAAGACAAAAACTTCAACATTCTCATATTCACAACCTCATTATTAACTGACTTTATGTTTATTTACTTTAAAATTTACTTAATAATAGAATATTTATCTTTTGCAATATAATAATTAAGATTGATGAGATGAGAAGATAAAACAAATCATGCCTTATATAATTATTAAATTTAATTTTATTAAGTACTATATATGAGTTCACACTCGACCCTAGTTCTCATGAACCATCGGGAAATTGCCTTTCATTGTAATAGATTAATTGACTGAACACACACGATTTATTGAGAGGCTACTGCTGTCCCTGTCACTAATTATACATCTAGAAATGGTCAAAAAGGAAGGATCCTTTTAAATTAAAGACAATTCTAATAGACACTTTTGGTTAGAAATTTTATATTTCATTTAGTGATATTTTGCATTCTGTCCGGAAGTCTTAAGTGTCCAAAAATGATAGGGGGGAAGGAGCACCAAAGAAGTTGGGAATTCTTTAAAAAATACTATATTTTATTTACTGGTGGGTCTTGAAGGTTTTTGGGTCAAAATCTTATTTTTACAAACCATAAGGACGCTAAAAATATGAGATAAAAATTTTTTTCTACCCTCCTACCCTCCAAATCAAACTCTACTGAAAGATCTACATATTATGTGTCTAATTAATTTCCTAAAATATGAACTTGATGCATTACTGTTCTGGTCTGCCCATATCTAAAAGTACATTTTCAAAGTGCTGTGTTAATCACTTTCTTATAACAATTAAAGGGCTATATTTCGAAAAGCTTGGTAATACCCCTATTTCTTAGAGCTATGGTAGAGGTTGCTTCATGATCCAAGAGTTAGAGGTTTTCTCTCTGAGCTATTGGCTAACAATTTTAAATAAATATTGATATATATATATATATGATCTGGAAGGTTTCCGCGGTTGGTTGTATTTGGAAAACATTATTCCACATATATATATATAGCACCAGATGCTTAAAAAAACTTGGTATTCGTGTTTTTTTTTAATTAAAAATTCACGATTTGAGGTTCCCTGAATTAAAAAAAAGCTCTATGTCTCGCATGTCTGTATATATAAGCCTCCTTCCCTCATCCCCGCTCCTCTGCGAAAGGATTATCAGGTTCTTACAGACAGATTAGTACCAAAAGCTTATCAAATTGAGTTATTTGAATCTCTTCAAATATTTTTCTGTACACATGTTCACAAGCACACATTTGTGATTCGTGTTTATCTCTAAAAATCTTGAAAATTGAATCCAAATTAAAAAATTAGAAGATTAAAGTAATTTTAAACTCACAGTTTCTTTTTTGTATTTTACTCCTGGCGATTCTTATAAGTATCCATTATTGTAGTAATCTTCTAGAAAATAAATAATATAAAATATAGGAAGGTAGGTGAAAATAGATGTCTTCCTCCATTCATATTATTAATCTCGATTTGTGTGCAAAATATCTGAATGTTTCAGCGATAAAAGAATTATCATGGAAAGACACGCAACTCTTGATGTTGGATCCAGACGGCAAGGGGCTTACCAATCCTTTGCCTGAAAATGTCATTGACATGACCAAAGCTCTTAGGGAAACTGCTCCTTTGCCAAAAGCCGAACACTACAGAGCTCAACCCAGAGACAAACTGCTTTACATTTATACATCAGGAACCACCGGTTTACCGAAGGCGGCTGTTATCCTCCATATGAGGTGTCTTTAAAAGCTCTTAATTTAAATTTTCTCCAAAAAATTTTGACTAAAATATAAATTTTGTTCTAAGAGCAATTTCCAACTGTTTCAAACTATCAGTCACAAATATTATTATTATTATTATTATTATTATTATTTATGGCTAATAAAAAGATACTGCCCAATCTTCTGTTCGGCAAGTCGGCTAATTTCGTTTTTCTTGTGGACTTCATTTTTTTGAGCTAGTGTCATTCATTTAATTAATATGAAATAATAAATGATCTTAATTTTTACTTTTTCAGGTTTATGTTTATGCAATGGGGCGTGAAGGAAATGCTCGGAGTACGTGAGGACGATCGACTTTATACTTCTTTGCCCTTATATCACACTGCAGGGGGTATTCTTGGCGTTGGCCAAGTGATTATTGGCGGCTCATCCATGGCCATCCGTCGTAAATTCAGCGTTTCCAATTTCTGGAAAGATTGCGTTAAATACGATTGCACGGTAATATAAAATTAAATTTATTAATTATTACAAAAAATAAACTCTATTTAATTTATATTATATATTTGTTATATTAATTTTAGAAGATAGGCAGATTACAGCAATAAAAAGAGCCTTTGGATGACCAAACCAAAATGAGGCATTACGGATAATATTTAAACTTATTATGCCCAAATGATAAACTTCTGGCATAACTTCATATCAATACTACCTTAACTAGGTGACTAATGTGACTTAGGAACGTAGTAGGATCAAATGCTCTATAAAATAAAAATGTCTTATTATTAAATAATCAAATCATTAAAAAAAAATTCAAATTTTCATAACTATTTTTTATATGCAACAAACTCGAATGTAGCGAATTGATTGTCAAATTTTTCCTCAAATAATTTCGTTAATTTTGTTTACATTGCTTTGTAAGGTGTCGAAAAAACAAAGTATATTTATTTTCCATATTAGTATTATTATTTTCAGTTTGCAAAGTAGAAAGAAATATTATTTTTTATAGCAGAATTTATTGACTAATAAATTTAAATTTTATTGTTCCTATCAGACTCAAATCACATTTTATCTAAAATCTATTAACTTTCTATTATATAACTGATAGTATAATTCTATTTATTCTCAGTCTATTTTAAACAAGTTTTCAATTTCATTAAATTATAAATAAATGTCATTTACCTTCTTCCCCTCTCTCTTTTCCTGTTGACCCTCATATTAATCATTCAACCCAGAAGAATACCTTCTTTGTTGTAGATTTAATTCTAAAAGAAATATTTTTACTTTATCTTATTCAATATGACACATAGGTATTATGATATATTATCCTATGATCCCTAAAAATCGAACTATAGTATAGGCGTGCTGCCAGAGCATAGTTAACCGATCACACCGTTAAACTCACATAGCCAAAAGATTTTACTCGTCTTTTTTTTTATTCCGTTAAATTTTTCTCTTGTGAAGCCATCTCAAAGTTTAAGCCCTAAGTGCAATTATAACCTCCACCTTTCCTGATTGGCTTATTTATATCCATCATTTTTAATGCCCTATGAAAATGAATAAAGAAATAAATAAGAAAAATAATAAGGGTAATTATAATTTTTAAGAATATAATTAATTCAGACATAAGAAAATATAATATAAAATTTTTGTAGGTCGGGCAATATATCGGAGAAATATGCCGATATCTGTTGGCGGGAGCCCCCTGTGACGATGAACGTAAACATCGTATCCGGCTCATCTACGGAAATGGCATGCGACCGCAGATTTGGCGTCAATTTGTTAAACGTTTCGGGGTCAAACAAGTTGGCGAATTCTACGGAGCCACCGAAGGAAATTCTAATTTGGGTACAAACACATTTATAAATTTTATAAACCAGATCATAGGTGGTTTTCAATATCTAATAAAATGTTATTTAAATCATAAATAAATATGGCTGGCATAGTATTAAATTATATATAGATTATTTCTTCAAAAAATATTTATCGTCTAGAAAAAAAATTTGTTTAATGTCAAAATTCCATTTTCTTTTTAACTCTAACTTGAGGGCATTGGAGAAATTTTGGGGAAGAGGGAGCAATCCCAGCAAATTAAAGGACGCAATTTCCCTTCTCTGAAATATATCTTACCTAGGATTTTTTTGGATGGAGAAACGAAATGCCTGATCGCTTGAGAATCAAAATCATATTATTTATAATATTAAAAAAGCAATACAAATGAATTTCATATGAAATCCTAAACTTTAGAAGAAATAAAAATTTTGACAATAATAATTTATGATTTATGATTTAGTTAATATCGACGGAAAAGAAGGAGCTGTGGGTTTTGTTCCTCGAATGGCCGTCAAATTCTATCCAGTCAGTCTAATTCGAATTGATGAATCCACTGAGGAGCCAATCAGAGGACCTGATGGGCTCTGCATCCGGTGCCAACCAGGTATTCAATGAATACGAACAAATTCTAGCCTTCTCAAAGTTTCTACTAGAAAAAAACAAAATTTTCTACTAGAAAAAACATTTTTAATGGAAATTTTTCTTTTTAAGGAGAGCCTGGTATTTTTGTTGGTAAAATCAATCCGAAGAAAGCCGTAAATTCGTTCGAAGGATATGCTGATAAAAAAGCAAATGAGAAGAAAATCATCCAAAACGTTTTCTCAAGAGGCGATTGTGCATTTAACTCTGGTAAATTCTTAAATTATTTTTCTTTTTTTTTTTTTAATTTTATTTAATTTAATTCCCTCAACATATGATTAAATGTTTTTTCTTGTAACCACTGAATCAGGATCGAAACTGGGATTTTTTAAGGAGAGGAGGACCAAGAAATTCTTCTGGACCAAGTTCAGAAAAAAATCGTGGTTGACTAAATTTTTTCTGCTTAGAAATTCTCTTTTTTGCTTCAATAAATTATTTTCTCCATGGAAAGACAAAGTGTATTCATTTGTTTCAATTTTTCTTTTGTAATCGTTGTATTATTTTGACCCTCCTTTTCTCGTTAAGATTTTTTATAAGTATATAAGTTGATTTAAATATTTGGAGATGGAAGGGGGACTAATTTAATTCATACTTATTAAAATATTTTGTAAAATATCATATACCAATTTGAAAATATCTATTATCTACTAAAAATTTTATTTATATTGCAGGAGATCTTCTAGTCATGGATGAGTTCGGATACTACTACTTTAGAGATCGAAGAGGAGATACCTTCAGGTAAAAATTATTTGAATTATTTGAATATTTTTTAAATCGTCATTTACAGAAAAAAATAATAGAAGATAAATATAAAAATATTTTATATATTATTATATATTTTTAGAACAAACAATATTTTTTCTCTCATCAAATTTGAAATATTTCTAAAAGTGATTTACATATATATACCTATATTTTACATTTTTTGCAAGTATTTAATTTTCAAATAAATGAATTTATAAGCTAATTTTAATAGAAATTATTCCCTAACAACATTTAGTTTATATTTTTCTTTTTAAAAACCCCAATATTGATGTGTTTTAAGATGGCGGGGTGAGAACGTTTCTACTTCAGAGGTTGAAGCTGTTATTAGTAATGTAATCAACCTTAAAGATTCGGTTGTCTATGGAGTCGAGGTGAGTTAGTTGATAATATACATGTAGTTCAAATTTTTTTTTTTTTTTTTTTTTCATAATAAAACCTGGGAAATATTTTTTCAGATTCCAAACATTGAGGGTAGAGCTGGTATGGTAGCTATCGTTGACTCTCAGAAGACCCTCAACCTAAAAACTTTAGCCGAAGGAGTCCGAGCAGAGTTACCTCCTTATTCTCGACCGCTTTTTGTACGAGTCATGCCAGAATTGCCAATGACAAGTATGATTCAAATCTGATTATATGATGATTTCATCCTTAGAAAATTGTCTGCCCTTCTTTACATTACTCTAAAAAGAAATACTCATTTATCAGAATAAATATAAAGGTTCATAAATATTCTATTCAACTTAGCGAACATTGAACTATTAGCCTAAGTATACTATATATAATATTCTTACTGTGTATATTTAATGTAAATTGTTAGAATATTTGAATATTGTGCCTAAATACAATCCATCCATTTCAACAGTAGGTTACCATGGAGATCTATTGATGAAATATGGATGCCGAAAGACAAAAAAATTTGTTAATGAATTTGGGAGAATGTATCTAAATATGAAGATGATTAATTTTTTGTTTTACTGATTTTGTGACTTTACCTTATAATTAATCATTTTTTTTTATTTTAGGTACCTTTAAATTGAAAAAATTGGATCTTCAAGAGGAAGGTTTCAATGTTTATAAGGTTAAGGATCCTTTATATTATTTAAATTCTCGAGGAATTTATGAGCCTCTCACTAAAGAAAGCTACGAGAATATAATCAGCGGAAAAATAAGACTATAAAACTCACTCGTTTACTCCCTCATTGCCTTACCTTACATTGTAAATATATGAACAATTATTATAATTATAATTTGTTATTGAAGGAGATAATCTTCCAGGTGAAAGATAAATATTTTTTTATATTCCGAAAGACCAAAAGAAGACATCTTTTTATTAATACAAAAATAAAAAAGAAAAAAGGCTAGTCTTTAAATATTGTAAATAAAATCTTTCACCTAAATACGTATTTTTTATAATGATTTTTTAAGACGTTGTTAAGCAATCTTGCCTTTGTATAAAATAATAAATTGTTTAATAAAAATAGAATTGTATTTAAAGATAGTCGTATTATTAGAGTTTGGGACTTTAGTTTATCATTCTTACTTTGTTAAAAAAGTTTTTTTAACTAATATATTTAAAACCTATTAACATTAATTTTTGATAAATACCCTAATTTATCTCTATTTTTGGGACTCAATGAACATAAATTTTCGAAAATGAAATATATAAAATCAAAATAGAGGACACATAATTTATATTATGAACAAATCGCTTTCTTATTGGGGAAAATAATTTAAAACATTTCTGTTTTGTCACTTTGGCCCGTGGACAAAAAAAAAGTTTGGAGACATCTAAATAATAAATTAAATAAATTTTTTATGGAATCATTGACCTCTTCATTCCCTTCCCTTAACTGCCCTTGATGATATTAAAGGAATATAATAATATAAATAATTCATTCTATTAGAAACAATAAGCTTTTTGAAAATATTGTCTAAAACTAAAATACTTTAATAATATAACTTCTTCTTGGATCATCAATGAATCAAAAAGTAAAACGTATTGTTTTATTTTAAGGCTGACTTAATGAGTTTTCTCTTTTAAATTTATTGTTTTCACTCAGAAATGACTTAATTTGCTTTCCCCATATTTATATTTTTATTTTCAAATTAACCTAATTGTTGCGTAGAAATTTTTTAAAATCAAAACATACCTATGTAAAATTCTAATACGAACACCGGTCCACGGACCGGGGTTCCGAAACCTTCAAAAAAATATTCGTTTGTTTTTCTTAATATATGAATGACATTAAAAGGAAAAATTCGACAGAAATCATTCTTGAATATACTAAATTTTTCTAAGCTAATTTTTAAAACAAATCTCTTTTATATATTCTAATGTAACTAACTGCCTGTCTTCTTACTTTTTCAGGTATTTTTATTTATTCATAATAAATAATCATTTTATGAAATTCTCTTATAATTTGTAGTGGACAATATTAATTGAAAAAGTACGAGAATGTTTCATTTTATTAGGTTAGAATATTATTTATTTTTCTTTCACAATTTTTTTTTAAGTTTTAAAATTTGTTTGAAAGGGAATTCTAACTAAAGGATATGAATTTTTTTATTTTTATAAAAATAATTGAAAATTTTTTAATTAATAAAACTTCAGATTTTTAGATATATAGAAACAATTTCGAATAAAAAGATTTCTCAATGTAATAAATTTTGACAAATGTTCTTCTAACTAAAGGAGAAAAGAATAATGTAATTTATTTTGAAGAGTTTATATTTTATTTATGGACATGGACCCTATCATTTTGAGAATTTTCTACGGACGAAAATCATTCAATGCAAAGGTAAAGTAGACATTAACTATTTGTATCCAGCTTGTATTTAATATAACATTTAAAAAAAAATTTTAACAAGCTACCAAGCTTCTTCTCTTTGTGATCCGAATAAGTTTTATAAAGGAAAATTTAGGGACGATATAAAAAATAAACATATGACGTATATTCAAATTGTCCATTCAGACCGGTAGGAAAATAATGTATTGTGAAACAGACCCAGTTTATCGAAATAATATACTCCTTTCCACTATACTTTGCAGAGCTAAACCACATTTTGTGTAAAATTTAAAACATCTATAAGCCTTAATACATAGCAATGAGAACATACCTATCGGGCAAATTTTAACGTAGATTAAGAATTAGTAGACAAAATTTTGATATCTTTAATTCTTTTTGATCTATATAATATCTAATATATCCATTCAACGCAGAATTTATGCAAATTAAGAAGCACTATCCACTATTTTTATATCTTGCATAGTTTTTTATTAACTTAGTCCAAACTAAAATGAATAAATCCACCTGTCAAACGAACGTTAAAAATTTTCTTTTCTTTAATAAATTAGAGAATGATTTAATGACAATTTATGTTCAAAACAAGGATAGGAGAGTATTTAATTTCCCATTAAATTCAATCAATATCAAGCACTAAATATCTTTATTTAATAAAAAATAACGAATAAAGAAATATAAGAATATTAAAAATTGAAAGCGCAAAATTTGAAATTGTCGGGATCACTAATAGACGTGCCCTTAAAATGTGGGAATCTTGACCAAAAATGTTGTGTACATTTATGATTGGACGAAAGTGAGTTTTCTGTTTTTTTCATAAGAATTGGTCCATAAATAAAAGAGATAGACGCAAAACAATTTTAAGATTTCATTTGAGAGATGAAAGGCCAAACGATCTTTACACCAGTACCTCGCCTGGGTCTCTGAGCGCAGATTTCTTTTCGAAAAAAAAAATTGCAATTCTCTATGAATTATTTTCTTTGGATTTTTCGTATATTTTTTTCTTACCAAAAATTTTATATAGTTTTATTTAAATTAGTTAAGAAAAAATATACCAACACAATTTATCTGGTGTAAAAGCACATCACATTACATTCTCTTGACTAATCAGATGAGAAAAAGTTATGTGATGTGCTCTTAGTCTTACTCTTAGATTTTTTATTATAAACACTTTAAAAAGTTCAAATAATTTTTTCCAAAGCTCTCTTCGAAATTCGTCTGGTCCTCTGGGAGTATATGATATTTGAAATGTTATCCATACTTAAATGTTAAATAAAATGCTTATACTCTGGAACCCACTTTACAAATAAACCGGCTCGCCGCACGGCCTGACGCCATTTAAAAAAACCAGCACAAAATGGGTTGAAGAAATGGCCATTCTAGGATCCAAGCTCAGGAGGTTCGTGGAGGTCACCAACCACTTATCAACAAAGTCCCTGAGCACCCTCTCAAAACTCTGACCATGTTTATTAAATTAGTTGTAAATAATGTTAATTAAAATAAAAAAAAACTAGAGATTTAAATTATTTTTTTCAAATTCAATTTAATATTTCAGCATTCTAAGTTTTATCGTTTTCGAGAAAAAAAATCGATGTCGCGATATCAACAAAAATACACTTTTTTAGGTCCCATAAGTTAAGGTGGAAATTTCATCCTAATCGGTGCAGTGGTTAAACGAATTTTTTCGTTAATTTAGAAATAACTTTTTTATTTAAATAAAAAGTTTTAAATATTTGTCGGGAAAAAATAAGAATTTAAAAAAATTTTATAAAATAAATATTTATTTACAAATTATTAAAATCAAAATCAAAATAATTATATAACGACTTTATTTGACAAAGAAAAAAAAATATCTAAAATTCAACAAAAGTAAAGTAGGCTCCAGGCTATTTTAGTAGATAACATTTCAAATATCATCTAAAACGGACCAC
>JAAAKE020080635.1:0-24273 GCA_010014785.2 Anisolabis maritima | reverse complement strand
TTTCCAGTGACTGCTGACTACCCTTGTTGGGAGAGCAGCGCTGGAAATAAACAAGTCCATAGGAGAATCTAGATGTGTCGGAGCTCTGGGGAAACCTATGGAAGAACTATAAAGGTTCAAAGGAAAACACACATAATAATAAATAATAATAATAATAATAATAATAATAATAATAATAACTTTGGTTTCGGTAAAATATAGATTGATCCCTTATATTAAAAAAATTAAACTTGCAAAGGTCTATTCGGTTAAAATCATTACGCCTTGCTTTGGTTAGTTAAGCTCACTTTCCGATTCTGTTCGGTACATATTGCTCATTCTATCAAAGCCAGAGAAAAGACCAATTTTAGATCCAAGTCCTCCGGGTTTGTAACGAATTATGATAGCTATAAATAATAGTAAGGCTTGCATTAGGAAAGGAAAACACCGAATGATCGGATCGGATCTAGACCCTGAGCTTCCTCCTCGAATCCAGTGGCAAAACTTGAAAAAGCATAGTTGGATAGGACTTAACTCGCATACTTGTTAGGTTGATCTTGACGACTTTAACCGTCATTTTGTGGGCGTTGAGTTGAAACCATCTGAACCTCCTGACTATTTTGAAGAAACCTGTTCTGCTGGATTTTACTTTTCCTGTATTACGAAAATCGAGGTATTGCAAGTACTGTCAGAATTGAAGTCCGGAAGAACTCGGTGTGAAGAAATTTCATTTTCCTTCGTCTTATTCTCCCTGTCATCTTCCTTTATATTACCAGAATCTTTAATTTACTTATAACTTCTTCCTACTGTTGAAAATCTAATAGTGTCACACCAATACCCAAAAGTCGAGAACCTATTTCATACGCTGATTATAGGCCCATTAGCGTTCTTTCTGTGCTCTCAAAAATCTTTGAGAACATCATTCACATTCAAGACATCTGAATACACATATTAACTTCCTTGTACCCTTCCGCTTAAGACGAATGTCAGGATGGCTAATGTATCGTTTACTCCTGGTCACGTGTTATTGCGCGCAATTTTTCATCATGTTTTTATCTTTTTCTTTCGATGGAAATGTATGAACAGGTTATTTGTTAATGGGCATACATTTCTTTTTTTTCTTGTATTTTTTGTATTTGTTTTGTGTTATGTAATATATAAATTTGTATTTATGTTTGATTAGACCTAGCCACCGAGGACTTGTGCCTCTAAGCAGGTCGTAAATATATTTATTTATTATTTATTTAATCGGGGTTCCGTTCGGTTCCCAACTGCCATGGCGAAATTTTGAAGGTGAATGAGGGCTGTTGAGAGGAGTGGAATAGAAATTCTGGTGCTACTTAACTTTAGAAATACTTTTGAGGCTGTAGACCACTCCTTACATATCCAAAAGATGCATAGTTATGATAAATTTTCCTCCGTTTACTGTGTGTATACCTCATTGGAAGGAGTCACTGGGAGAGGTCTTCCTCCAGAACTCTTGCGGTTGGGGTTCTCTAGATTATAGATATCTTCATTATTATTCTCTATATTTATTAACGACTTACCTGAAGTCCTCTAGCATGGTAAGTACCATCTCTTTGAGGATGATCTCAGACTTTTCTGAATGCCAAATGAAATCAGACGTTACCTCTGCGTTGGAGAAAATAAGTTCAGATATCGTTAAGGTCCTTAACAAACAAACTTGAACTCAACCTATCAAAATTTAAGTTATCCTACTCTGCCCTAAGTACCCACCATCTTTCCCTACTCCGTTCAAGGTCAATAATGTGGAAATCCAATATTCTGAACATGTAAAAGATATAAGAATTATTATCAGTAGAAGCGTAAATTGAACCAATCATGTTACCCACATACGTCGTAGGGTCTATGTTACTTTGTATCCTCTAATACCAGAATGGGTGCGACTGATGACCTCACTTCAAATGTTCCATTCCTATAAGAAGACCTGGTCTTTTTTAATTTATATTCGCAATTTTATCGTTGGTTTAAAATAGCATTCAACGCTTGCGCGAGATATGTTTATAATTCGGGACCCAGAAATCCCGGTGACTGACATTAATGAGGTTTAGATATACTTGATTTAAAATTTAAATCAATTTAATTTAAAATTGTAAAGTGCGGCGTGCCGAATTATGTTTTTGAGGGCTCATTATTAGACCATCATAAAGAGCGCGTAACTTAAATTGCCCATTGCATAGATCCGGTACAATGTCGTAATGGTGTGAGGTGACTGCTGCCAATAATGGAATGATCTCCCCGGTGAGAATGATAGATGATAATTTCCCGCTATTCTGTTCCTTGACTTTTACACACCTCAGTCAGGCTAATGATGGTTCCGAGTAGTAACGAACGGTCTAGACTTTTTTTTTCTTGAATCTACGCTAGGGTGTGTGGTCACTGTTGTTGAGGGTCGATGCGGATGATTATGTAACAATCTAATACTTGCATACTAAGATGAGCAAATAAATAAATAATAATAAAATTGTATTACATGTCCGCTTCAGGAACAAATTATGCTTGTAAACCAAGGATCCATTGTATATTTTTTTTATTTCAAAGTGTTTCTAGTGAAAAAATAAAATATATTATATTATTTTTGGAAAAAATCAATAACAAGAATAAAAAGAACCTAAATCAGAACAGTGATTTAGTGTTTTTTTAATTAAATCAATGGATGTGAAAGCTTCAATTTAAAAAAAGAAAAAGAAAAAAAAAGGAATCGAAGTTGGAAGATTTTCCTGCACTTTGTAACCAACGCTAACCATTATCATCTGGAAATATGAAATAGTTGCTTTAAAAACACTATCAAGTATGCAAGTCATGTGGATTTCTATTGTTAGTTTTAGGTTATGTTATCTTTTCATTAAATGAATTTAAAAAAAGTAAAAGAGAATAAATAAAATTTCAGAGTTTCTATGATGATGTATACTTATCCAGAAATTTTACTGATTATTTTATTAATTCTTTTTGAAGAGTGTGTTTTTTAACTCTTTCATTTCATTTTGAGATAATAAAAGTTGGGTTTGATTTGGAAATTTAGCTTATTTAAGGATATTACTGCATTAGTAAGGTAAACATTTTGAATATTTTTAAATAATATAATTTTTTTAGCGAAAATGGTTAAAACGCATTCTTCATTCTCGTTTGGGTAGTATAGGTGATGGGACCAGTGATAGGTCGTCTTATCCAGAAAATGATAGTGTAGAGAAGCTTAATCAGGTAATTTATAATTTAGAGAGGGGGTTAGCTCAGGTTCGGGATGAATTAAATTCAATTAAAAATGTTATTGGTCAATTTATCTAATGATTCAGGGATAGTTAGGGGAATTGGTGATAGAGTTTTAATTTTAGATGATAGTTTATTTAAATATTCAGCATCATATACCGCAGCTGGGGAGTTTAGTTCCTGATATTTTCCTAGTATAAGGTTTGAGCAGTTATCGGATATGGTGGAGGGTTATGTAGATGGTGGTAAGGATTTAGTGTTTGTCCATGTAGATACGCATAATATTTATGATGTTAGTCCGGAGGTATTTAGGTTGAAATTTGATAGGTTAATTAGTTCTCTTAGAAATAAATTTCAAGGGGCAAAATTAATTTTTAGTGATATAGTTTATAGGAGAGATGTAGATTTTAGGAGGGTTAATTGGGTGAATGACATTTTAAGTAGTGTCTGTTCACAGTATAGCTGCAAATTTATGAATCCAAATAATTATCTAGATTATAAGGATTTGAGAAGGAATGGTATTAATTTTAATAGATCTTGTTCTTACAAGTTAGGGAAGGTGTGTGTTAGTAGTATACTAGAGTATAAAAAAAACTGGATGGAGGAGGTAAGAGGACACTTAAAAAATAGCAATCTGGGATTTAAATTGTTTAATTGTAATTTAATTGTAGGAGTATTTTGAACAAAATTCTAAAATTTGAGCAGTATGTAGAATTAATTGGTCCAGATATTATTTAGATACGGAATTTTGGCTTCGGGAGGAGATTTAGAATAATGAGGTGTTCCCTAAAGGTTATTTGTCTATAGGCAATCTGTTAGGGAAGGTGGATTTTTATTGTGGTCAGGGATTCTCTTCCGAGCAGTCTAAATTTTTTTAGATTCACTGGGGGAAATGTTAAGGGTTAATATGAAATTTGGAAGTAATAGTAGGGTGGTTATTGGGTTATATAGATCTCCTAGTCAGGATTTCAGAAATCTTAGAAAATATTTTAAATTGTACTTCTATGGAGAGTAAGGATATTCTCATTTGCGGGGATTTAAATTTGCCTCATGATGATTGGTCATTTGTACCAAATAGTAATTCACTTGGCCAAGTTCTAGTTAATAATATTTTTAAAAGTAGAAATTTTGTCCAAATTGTGTAGTGATTAGGGAAAGGTTCTGTGGACAAGTTTCTGTACTTGATGTCTCTTTAACCAATTTTGATAGTGAAAATATGAAAGTCGCTATTGAAGATGGGATTAGCGATCATTATTCGGAAGTCATAAAATACTTAGAGTCTGTCAGTCCGTCTCCAAACATTGAAAAAAGGCATTGGTTGTATAGATAAGGATATAATATTTTAATATTTTTTTGAAATCTAAATTTTTAGAATGATCTGTTATTGAGGATATACATACAAGCAATGGGATGCGCTTAGAAATGTTAGAAGAAAGCAAATGTAAATTTATTCCCTCTAAATTAATTAAAGCAGGAAGCGACCCTCTTTATTATGATAGAACCATTAAAAAATTGAAGCCGACATGTAAGATAGCATATTCTAACCTATTCCAGGTCTCTCGAACAGAAGAAAAAACATTTCGGGAGTTAAATAAGCTGTTAGATGAGAAAAAGAATTTAGCTAGAGTTAGTTATTTAAATAATTATATAAATAGGAATTGTAGTGATAGAAAATAGTTTAATATTTATTCGTTTCTTAAGGGATTAAATGTTTCGGTAAATATTCTTCCTCTTTTAGGATTTTTGATGGAGAATTAGTTGTGGATAATATTTTGAAGGCAAATTTGTTAAATAGGCAATAATCGTCTATTTTTGTAGGTCCAGGAGATGATGAGGAGTGATAGTCAGATGGAGGATTTAGTTATTGTAGAGTCAATGCAACCTTATCTAGTGAGGGATTAAAATCGGGGAGGACCTCAAATGAAGATGAAATTAATAGTGACGTCTTGAAATTGAGAAGGAAAAAGTTTTTCAAAATTTTTTGCTTTCTATTTAATAGGTGTTTGGAGGAGGGAGCTATGCCTCTTGTTTGGAAAAGTGCGTTGGTTGTTGCAATTTACAAGGGAGGAGATAAGAGCATAGCTTGTAATTACAATCTAGTGAGTTTAACTTGTATGGTGTGCAAAATTTTAGAGAAGTTGATAGACTCGCGTGTCCGTTCATAGGGGCGAAAATGGTTCTATCATAGGCAACATGGGTTTAAGGCGGGTTATTCTTGTGATTCTCAATTAGTTTCTTTTGTTCGGATCTGCAGGATGCTTTAGATAAAAATCAGTGTATAGATGTGATTTTTTTCGACTTAACTAAAGCTTTCGATAAAGTCATAAAATTCTTTTAGGAAAATTATGCTCATTAGGTTTGTCTGTTAAATCAATTAGATTTATTAGGTGCTTTCTTTATGGAAAAACTCAAATTCTAAAAGTAGGTAGTAGTCTATTACGTCAGGGGTGATTCAGGGTAGTGTTTTAGGTCCCCTTCTTTTCCTTATCTATGTGAATGATTTGCCTTCTGTGGTGCAATCATCAATTAGGCTTTTCAGGGATGATTGTGTCGTATATAGAATAATGGATAGTGATAGTGATAGGGTTATTTTACAGAATCATTTGGATCAAATTGTAGAATGGTGTAGTTCTAATTCGATGGAATTAAACCATTCTAAATCAAATTTAGTTAGGTTTAGTTGTAGAAGTCTAGTTTGTTCTAAAAGTTATTCTGTTAATGGAAATATTATCAATGAATCTAAATTTTATAAATATTTGGGGATATATATTCAGGCAAATTTAAAATGGGGTACGCATATTAATTGTATAGTCAATAAGGCTTATACGAAGTTGGAAATGTTTAGTAGTTTTGAAAGGTACGTAAAATGAAGACAAGTCCAAAGTTCATTTAACTTATTTAAGGCTTAATTTAGAGTATTGTTCAGTGGTGTAGAACAAACATTCTCAGCAATTAGAGAATAAAATAGATATGGTTAAGAGGAAGGCGGCTAGATTTATTTTTGGAAAATTTGTTATGTTTAGTAGTCCTACTTTAATGATTAGCGAGTTAGGCTGGGCTAGTTTAATAGAAAGGAGGAAATGCGCTATATTGAAAGTGATGTTTAAGGCGAATCAAGGTTTTAGGAGTTGGGAGGAAATATCAAAAAGTCCTAAAATACTAGAGTTGTGTGAAAATTGTATATAGTTTTGAAACGTTGAGATGACCTTAGGGAGAGTGAGATCATACCATCCTTGTTAAGGTTTTATCTAGGTTTTCCTTAACAGCTTAAGGCGAATGTTGAAATAATAATGCGTCGTTCGTTTACTCATGATCACGTGTTATTGGACACAATTTTTGTTTTTATTTTTTTCTTTCAATGGAAATGTATCAACATGTAATTTGTCAATGAGCATACATTTCTATTTTTTTCTTTCCTTTTTTTTTTTGTATTTTTTGTATTTGTTTTGTTATTTGTTTGTTGTTTTGTGTTATGTGATTTATAAATTTATATTTGCTTTATTGGACCTAGCCACCGAGGACTAGTGTCTCTAGGTAGCAGGTAGTAAATAAATTTATTTTATTTATTTATTTATTTAAAAATTATAAATAAGTAAATACTTGCAGCATCTACCGGTTTATAAAATAATTAACTACATGTATCCATTTTTATAATTTTTAATTTTTTAAAAAGAAAAATTCCTTAAATCATATAAAACTAATCCAATTGTTTGACTGGTTCACGAATTGGCTGCCTATTTTAAAGAAACTAGAGGTTTGAGGATGCACCCACACATATAAGGTAAAACCTAATAATTGTAAAACACTATCTTAATATAAAATGTAATGCATTCGCAAATTATTTCTCTTCTCTGATCACTGAGACCTGCGGTAGAGGTGGTCGAAACCGTAGGTTTGAGGATAAAAAGAATTTAATAAAATATAACATATATATTTTGTTTTATTTTTTGGAGTGTAAAAGGTTCTTCACACTTCTTTGACAGATTTTTTCTTTTGTATGGGTTTTTATTACGTAAGAGAATTAAAAAATCGTCTCTATGAATTGCATTCTGCCATAGAGGGTAGGTTGAGGATTTTTTTTAACAAAACAAAACAACATTTAATATCTTATTCAAATTGAGGAAAATTTTTTGCTGACAATAAAATAGTTCGAGTAATAATAGATAATTTCATTTATATATATATAAGGAAATGTATAAATTTCGGCCCTCGAGCCCATTTAGGATTAAGTATAGAAAAGATTTAAGGAGGATCAGATAGTGCAATATTCAATAATTTTTGTTTGTTGATAACATTAATAGAGTTTTAGTAATAATAATAAAAAGTGAAATTACCATAATATGGTCGTTGGAACGATATATCCAATTGGAGATTAATTTCAAAGTTTCTTTTTTTACAACCAGCATACTTTTTATTAAGGGCTGTTGGGTGACTCCTTCGCCATTCATTGCAATTGCATGGTTAATATTATTCGACATTACTTTATAAACATTAAGCATATCCAAATATATTCTTCCAAGCTGGAAAAAAGAAAAATATTAGATTGATAAAATTTTAATTAGCCTGAAAAAAAGAAATGTTTGAACAAAAGATTTAACAAATTTCCTCATATCTCCAGCCTTTTTAACTCCTAACACTAATATACTATTAATACTATTAATAAATAAAATTTAATGAAGATGACATACAGGGTGCGCAAGTAGAATTTGTTTAAAGTGGAAAAATCCAGATAGTACAAGACACCTGAACCATGTTATTTATCAGTTATCAATAAGATTTAAACAAAATGCAGACCTCAAATAGATTGGATGATTATGAGTGGCCTGAGGAGTGGAGAAGGAAGGTTAATATATATTCCATCTGCGTCAGAATGACCAACAACGACATCTTAGAGAAGTTGAAGTTTCCATTAAGGACAATCCAGAGAATTAGAAATCAGTTAGTGGATTCAGATTTTGATTTAGAGGCCGTGACTGTCAGAAAGTCAGAGGATCGAATTAAACAGAGAGTGAGGAGTGGCGATTTCATTTCACATGTGCAGTAACTCATGACAACAATCCCTCCATCTCCCGAGAGAATTCTTGACGTCTCGGCCATTCTGGCAGCACTGTGAGACTGTTTGAATGAAGGTCTTCGCTATAAGTCCTACAAGATGTGGAGTGGACAGCTTCTTACTGAAATGACAAAAAAGAAACGTCTTGATAAGAAAAAGAAACTCTTCAACAAAATCAAACATCCCTTAAAGTCATATATGTGGTGGTTTTTCTGACGAGAAAAACTTTAGCCAGACAGATGGCTGGTGAGTCCTAAAGATATAACTACGGTTATGAAAACAAAAGTTCCTGATCATATCATGGTCTTTGAATTCGTCAGCAGTGAAGGGCGTTATGCTCCTAGACATCTTTGAAGAAGGCTTGAAAGTGAGCCACCGAGTGTACCAAGACGTTCTGGCAAGCGTAATCAAGGCTTGAATTGGAGAAGTTACCACAGGAAGAACATACATGTTTCAGTAAGATTCTATACCAGCATATACGGTCAAAAAAACTTAGAAGTGGGTCGAAGATAATTTTTTTGACCATATTACCCTTGATATATGGCTCCAAAATGACGTGACCTCAATCCTATGTATTATTATGTGTGGAGAGCGGTTTGAGAGGATAACGAATAAGATTACCTGTAACAATAAAGCTGAGCAAGAGAGAATTTGTCAGATATATCAAGGTTTGTCTCCTGAGATTGTAAAACGCGCCTGTTCTCAATTCCGATGTTGTTTGGTGTTCGTGATTGATGCTCAAGATGGTTTTATTGAATAAGTTCCAATTATAAAGCACCACTTTGTTCTTGTATTTAGATTTTTCAAGAAATATTTAAAAATAAAAATTTTACAAATGTTTATATTTAATGTATTTTCCATGCCTTCAAAGCGCGCGCCCTGTATATCAGTTATATATGACGAAATACATGTTAAATAAACTTTGAAAAGTAAATAATGGTACAAATACTATTATCGTTTCAGTCTTTTGTGTCAGGAACAGACACTAATTACTCTGGAAAGTAACTTTCATAAATAGTTCTGGGGTGGGTTTCCGTTGTCTTCCCCAGGAGGAGGCTTCACTAAGAGCTGGATAAATTTTTGCCATGAGGTATATTAGAACCTGAGTTGCCTTTAACTCAGGTTTAAAAGCTTAGCTGCTTTATCCCCTCGACAAATCGTCCCCTCAGGATTTGATATAACAATATATAAATAACTATTAAAAATAAATACAGTTGGAAAAGTGAGAGAAAAAATTGTTGTAGGAAAGTAAATTCAGGAGATATAGAGATAGATACGGCCAGATGTTAGCTTCAAGAGTGTCTGCATGAAAATTCTCATGCAACTATAGGTGCGCCTAGACCAGTGATTCTTATAACTTTATTTTTTTTGTGATATGGAAGCATAAGGTCCAACGGACCTATAATGACCAGTGTTCACATGCAACCAGGAATAACAGGAGGAGAGAGTGGGGACTTTAAAAGGTGCTTATTGAGGTTGGATTTGAAAGATTGGAGATTATATAAGTTTTAGAAAAGATGGTAGCAGGGAGGTTATTCCAATCAAGGAAGGTCGTGGGGATAAAGGAAGACTGGAATTGACTAGGTCTAGCCGCGACTTTAACGACATGGGGGTGTTGGGACGATGATTCCCTTATATTGCAGACAAACGTCGCTTTGGGAGGAATGATGGACTTTAATTCAGGGGGACATCGACCATGATAATACCTGTAAAAAAGTGTCAATGCAGTGTCTGTGATCGAGTGACTGCAAGGAGACTGTTAGAGAATCGTCTCCGATTAGTCTCACCGCACGCCTCACGCGTTGGAATCGCATCAAGGAAAGAGAGAGCCTGCTTAGAAGCCCCTCTCCATAGGTGGGACCCATATTCAAGACATGGAGGATTCTGAGCCTAGTTTAGGGTTAGAAGTTGGTGAGGGGAGAAATACTGCTTGGACCTGAAGAGGAAACCAAGCCAAACCAAAAATATAATTTATTTAGCGTCCCCCCTCTACCTCTCTTTCTTGTAGATCAGTGTTTCTCAACCGGTGGTCCCCAGAAACTTTCTAGCAAATAACAGAAGCGATTTACCGCCGATTTTTTAAAATCAAATAGTGCTCTCTCTCTCTCTAAATATTTTAAATTCTATTATTACAAATTTATTTATTGAACGATTTTTGATTATTAACAAAATAACTTTTGTTATTTTTTTTGTATATGTTTGTTATCATTAGTTTTGATATTTTACTTTCCCACTCTATTATATATAATAGTAAGGGGGAAGTATTATGATCATAAAAAATTTTTTAATTTAAAATATCTTTACTGAACGTTTCAGGTTAAAATTACCTCAAAAATGCAAAAAAAATCTTAATTTGAGTATGTGAATATCTATGTATGCATGTGTATATGTATGTATAGCTTTTATTTTGGCTTATATCTCTGTAATCTCTTATCGGAAAAGGATGAAATTTAACAAGTTTATAGCCCTAGGAGAGCAAAGAAGTTATTAAAATTTTAAGAGAATCGGTCGCAGGGGGCGGGAAAAAAGGCTTCCTCAAAATTTATCGCACACCAAGATTTTCTCGGCATCTGCTGGCCCAAATCCTTTGAAACTTAGTGATAACAATTAAGACGTTTCTCTTCAGTCCTGGATCAATTTTCTTAACAATCCGCTGAATGGGAGTGGATTTATTATAGTCGAAAAAAAAATTGTGTATAAGATCATACACATACGTCATCATAGAAAGAAAACTGAAATTTTATTTAATCCCTTTGACTTTTTTTCAAATAAAATTTTTTTTTATAAGTCTTTTTCGACATCTGAAGCCATTTAGGTTATGTCCATTTATTTATATTAATTGATAGCCAATATAATATTTTAAATTCAATTAATGAATATTAATATTTATCAAACAACATAACCTAAAAGAACAACAATAAAAATCAACTTGACGTGTCTTGCATACTTGATAGGGCTATAGAGCGGCCCCTTATTATTTTCCCAGAGGATATAGCTAACGATAGCTAAAAAGGGTGAAAAATTGTTACAACTTCGTTGTCTATTTGTTAAATATTGTTTTATATTATAATATTTAAAAACCAATCTAATCGAGAGAAAAATTACATTTTTTTTATTTTGCATTTGAAAATAAGGTCATTTTTATTTATTAACTTTTATCCACACGAACAACAGAGGCTATTCCAGTTCGTACTTTAAGCTTATAAATATTTTTTATTTCTGTTTGTGGTTCAAGGAAATTTCAGTGATCTGTTCAGTGTAAAAAAGTTGAGAAACATTGTTGTAGATAACCAAAGGTTCATTCCACTAATGATGTTTCTAGGATAGTTCTTGTATAAAATGGAACTAGAATAAATATTGGCCAAGCAAGGCTCAGCTGGCCATTTTTAATTCCAAAATTAAGTTTCCTAATTTAATTAAATTAGGTCTAAGTTCTTCTCACTTTTGTACAAATATTAGTCGTGATTAATCTATTATTGTATAAGTACATCACATATTTATTTCCTAATTTTAAGAGTCAAAAAGCTTTTCTACTTAATTAAGAGTAATAATATTTTTTTTAACCAGAGTAAAATATCACCTGTTGAACATAGGGATGTCCAAGAGCTTTGCAAGCTCGCACGTTAGTTTTTAGTATTGATGCTAAATGTTTAACCGCATCTTGGTCCTTAAGCACATCAACATTCTGAAAAAAATAAAATAAAATATAAATAAAAAGAAAAGGAAAGAAAAGAAATTTAACTTACTTTGCTGGCTTGGCCTATAATATCATCCCAAACTTGATTAGGCAGCATCATATATTTCTCGATAAGTGCATCTTGGGCGGCTTGATCACTTTGTGCATTGATCATATAACCCACAGCCTCATAAAATGTATGAATCTAAATGCAAAAGAAAAATAATCTTAATATTAAAGGTTTGTAAATAATGGAAGACAATATTTCTTAAATGGTGTTACTTCTTTGTTCAATTAGTGATGTTCAAAAGAGCCAGTGACGCCAACTTATTCATACTCGGGGAACGGGAGGGAAAAGCAAACATCCGGACAGGAGATTTAGATTAAATTTTTTATTTTCAATATTTGTAATTTATAAAAAGTTTATTCAGTTTCTTTTCGAAAATAAATATTTTTGACTTCTAGAGAAACAGTTTTTAATTTTTTTCATCATTATCTTGTTCAAATTCTTTGCATTGTATCTTTGAGAGATAAATTTAAAAAAATATATAAAAAAGTTATTTCCCTAGTTCAAGCGATGAGGAACCTTTTTTAAATGGAAGACCATATTCATTTTTGGAAATAATGGAAAGACCATAATGATTTTTCGAACCACTACTTAGGAAATAAAACATAGTAATTTACAATATTTCTATTGTAATATTTCCACCTAAATTTTATATCAACACAAGATTTAAAGAAATCTAATTTTAAAGATAATAAATAACTTTCCAAATTGATATTGAAATGAAAATTTCTAAATTTAAAGAGTTAAAAAACGAATTATAGTATTGTATAAAGATAAATAAGGTCGCTCATATCTTAAAAGATTCCCCACCCCTGCCCTAGTCTATTGAAAGCCATTGATAAGTCTACATTGTTGTGGTTTCTCTTTTTTTGTTTTTTTGCTTATACCTGGGTCAATCGGATGGGACAATGTGCTAGGAACGTTTTTTAAAGCGAATTCTTAGTTATAATGCAACGACTACAGACGTTTACAATAAACTTTTGGTTGAAGTTAAAGAGACAAAATCTGCTAAGAAAAAAACATCTTGTTCATCTTATAAAGGAAACTTTAGGTAATGCTAGTTTTAACTAGACTAGAAAACTTATGGTGAAAACTAAAACTATCTAATGAACATAGTGAATTTTACTAGTAGTGACTAGTTAACAAATATTGATGAAAGGGCTTTGTGAAAATTGGTTCTAACTAGGTAAATCGGGTTTTAATGGTAAAATATATAGATAATCCATGAATAAAATAATCTTTATTCTTTTTATATATCAATATGAATGAACTTGATAAAAATGATTTGTTAATTTTAGGTCCTCATATTAGAAATTGTATTGTTTTTTTTTATATACGATAGTGGTTTGATTAGTAATTTGGTTCGGATACTAATAGAGGGCAGTATTCGTCTATGTGGTCATTTCTAAAAGATAAAGATTCTTTGGCCAAGTGTTATTCTGATTCGTTATAGTTACTTAAATCCAAGCGTTTTATGTACCAGTAAGAAATTGATAAAATTGGGGTAATTAAATTCTTTTTTCTAAGAGAAAACAAAAGGAAATTCAAGAGAGGATTTTGCCAACATTGGGTGACTCATATCCTTCTTATGAAACCATTCGACATGGGTCAATAAGTTCAGCCTGATAGAACAAGTATCGAAGATGCATCAAGTCTTTGTCAAATGAAAATATTTATGAAAAATTTAAATAACCTGCTGTGATTGAAGATCACAAATTATCGAGCTTATCGTGTGAAGGATTTCATCAATAAAAGGTTGTGATTCTCCAACTTGAATGGTTACAAAATGACGTCGACATTTTAATGCT
Source organism: Anisolabis maritima (assembly GCA_010014785.2). Lineage (NCBI taxonomy): Eukaryota > Metazoa > Arthropoda > Insecta > Dermaptera > Anisolabididae > Anisolabis > Anisolabis maritima. The sequence continues at coordinate 10,462 of JAAAKE020080635.1, read as the reverse complement.
ATTTTTATAAATGTGTCACAAGCCATATCTTGGACTCCATCATGTGTTTCTAATTAAGGAAAAAAGATGAAATAAATTAAAAAAAGAAAAATTATGATATAAGCACTTTATAAATAATTATAAATAAGCATATAGTTACCATGCATAAATTCAAAGAGTTTCTTAACTACTGTTTTGAGAAATTTCCAGTGAGCTCGTAAGAAACGTGGGTACTGTCCTACTACATACATAATATTAGATGCAATTATAGCTTTATTATCTTTGCCTTTTTTTTGTTCACATAAACCTAAAAGGTCTTTTATTACAGTAACAAGAAATCTTTTTTCATCTTCTTCATGCATTGCCCCAGAGATAGATCCAATTGCCCAGCATAACTGTAAAAAACGTTTTTACATAATAAAATAATAGAAAAATTAATAGTTTAAAGGAAAATAAAAACTTACAGTGTTTAAATTTTTCCAAGACCATTCTGTTCCATTCACTTGATTTTGTAATTTTTCTGTCATAACTCTTTCGGTGTCTAAATAATCTAAATGAGTCAGATAAACAAGAGTTTCTCTCATATTTTTGTAAAGATTAATTGCATCAGTGTCTTTTAAAAATTCTCTTACAACTTCACCATTTTCATTTTCAACAACAAGAACCTCTTCTGGTTTGGCCATTCGACTTATCATTATATATCGGACCTAAAATATTTGAAATAAATTTATCATTATAATCTTAAAGATTAAAAAACAAACTTATTTTTATAAATAATTAAATTAAGACAAAAAGAGTGAGAGTTTCTTGCAACCTGTTATAATATAATTGGATAGAATTTATTTATTATATATAAATGCTATATTATGTACGAGGAGACGATTAGCTGAGACTTATTTAAGAGAAAATAACAAAAAAACTAAAAACGTACATCTGTAAAGAGAACCCCAAACAATTTTGGGAAGGATAAGTGTTAATACCTTTCAAGGATCATTTAATAAATAATTAATATATGAATTTTCAAAAAAAAAAGTACATCAGTAAAGTACTAGTACCCGTTGGCCGAATTTATTGAAAAGCTTCGAGGTACAAGCGACAAGGGTATCTAGCTCAAATATAAAATTTCTTGTTCACAGACATATGGTACTGACAGACAGACCATTTAGAAAGACCCATTTTTCAGACTCAGGGGACCCCAAAACGTATATTTCCGTTGAAATCTCGACATTGAATTTTTTTGCGATCGCAATACTTTCTCACTATATATTTCATATATATGTAAGAGAAAATAAAAATATCATTTTATGTCATTCGTCTTAATTAATAGGCCATTCTTCTTGCAATTTTTTATGGAAAGAGAGTGGAAAACTTCAAATAATATCTTTATAAGAATAGATGAAAGTCTACTGTTTTGGCAGTAACATATTTATTGAAAGATGATATACAGTAAGTAATCGGTACTTGAATTGTTCGTTTACCGATCATCGATTATCATTAAAATATTTTTCTCATTTTCGTATGTAGAGAAGGTTCAGCATGTGCTTATTCTGGTGTTTGTTCTTTGAGGTACTATTATACGAACAGGTATTTGATGTCCGAATATTAATATCTTTCGTGAAAGTGTTCGTTGACCTATTTGTTTTGTTGTGCCTCGGAAAAAAAAAGGATCTAATTTGAAACACATCCAAAAAAAAACCTAGATATATTCCAGATGCTCCCCCCCCCTCCCAAATAGACCCACGGTCCTTGAGATTAAGTGGACCCTTTTCAAGGGTATTTATTAGGACAAAACCCCGGCACGTGTCAGGTATGCATTGAGACAGCGTTTTAAGCACGTAAACGACTAGAGCGGCGACAGAAATTTTCTAGAGGTTTGCAATAAGTAAGAAGAAATATAAATGAATAAGCTACATTGAGAGGTTTGTTTAAGCCTCTTCCCTGCCCCGACACCCTCTCAAGGGAGTATATAAACTCCTAGAAACCGAGTCGGGGGGCTAATACATTCGAAGACCGTTAAGCTGCCAGTTTGATTTTTGTTTTCGGGGTCCGGGCTGATACTATTGACACTCCACACTATCTTTCTCCTCTCCATTTAATTTCCTAGTTTACACCTCTCAACCCTTTTCTATAGCTTATCTTTCTCCTCTCCGCTCCTCTCATCAAGACCAGTCGTCATCCTTTTCTCTCGCACAAGCTCGAGAGATCCAACACCAAATTGGGTCCTTGAACAGTTTATTAATCGATCACCACCTGTCTTTGTCTAATATTTTTAACTTCAAGTTACTTCAAGAGTTAAATCTACCTTTGACAAATATATCACCTTTCAATAAATATACTCCTGGAAAAACAATTGGCCTTTCATTTATTCCTATGAAACTATTTGGCATTCCACATCTTCATATATATCATCTTTATTTTTTGTATTTCGCCCTCTATAGATGTCTCTACGGCTGCAGAGTAATCTAATTCGTTCCCTTTTATCCGATCCCTTAATGTAAAATATAGAGAAAAAATTAGAAAAAATACCTTGGTGAGAAATTCTCCATAGAGTTGTCTCTTAGAAGAAATATTATTAGCTGAACTATTAATTATTAAAGGCTTGTTTGCGTAAAGTGGTGCTGATATTGGAAATGGATTTTCTCTGTAAAGTTCACAACTTAATTGATTCCAATACTCTAAGCATATTTTGAAGATTTCAACTTCTTCAACGGCTGATATGAGAACCAAATAATGTAAGGCCTGAAACAAAAGTTGATTTAAAATGTATGAGTACATTATTATAATACCAGTGCAGCGCAAGAATTAATTTTAGTAAGATTTTGCATTTTGTTTTTGTATAGATAGTATAATAAAATAGTAAGATCACTCCGAAGATAAGCATTTGTCTACTTCTGAGTTTTACAGATAATAAATATTGATAAAATTTTAAAAAATTAAAAAAATACTTTTACATAGAATTTTTGAATGTTTATGACAAAAGTAGGGGTTCAGTAAATATTTCATTTAATTTCCCATTTAAGATATTTTATATTACAGCGAGCGCCCACGCTTTAATATTTTGTCACAAATATTCAACAATTTTATATATGTTTTTTTCTTCTTTTTAGTGAATTTTAAATAAAAGCGTTTTTGTTTTTTATACTTTTTAGTGCAATTTATTATTTTTTACAACACAAGTATAAAATGAAACAAAATTTTTCAGAGCTTCTCAAAATGGCCAGAGAGGTTGCAATCACTGAAAATTCTGATTATTAATTTCCATTTGCCTTTAAATAGGGTTTTTTATGATATACAAAAAGTTTTTTCAAAGAAAAAGTTTTTCAAAATAATGATTAGAAGATTTTTGTATATAAGTATTTTTTTCTAAAGCTAATAGTTAGAGAAAATGATTTTCAGATTTCTTCAAATGAGTACCCGTATAAGAGGGTCGATATATGCCTCGTTTTAATATTATGTGTTGTCATCGGAACTGAGCTTATATACAAAATATCACATCTCTAGCTCAGTGGTTCCCAAACGTTTCTAAATTGCAGAACCCTATTGTGAGCAAAATCTTTTTGCGGAGCACTTACCTAAATTAAAATGAAATAAGTTTGTTGTTTATTATATAGTTTTTTATATATCGTCTATTAATATTAGACTGTCACAATTTTAATATATTATTTTAATATTTACTAAATCTCTTTCATACACAAACATTAATTTTATGTATGATAATAACAGCAATCCCTTGTAATTAATCCAATTATTGCGGATCACTTTCCAAAGGCTTATGGAACAATAGTGCTCCGCGGAATGCAGTTTGAGAATCACTGCTCTAGCTCATCGAGAAGTTTTAAAAATGGACTACAAGATGATGTCCAGACAGGAAGACAATCAAAAGGAAATAAGACAGAGAGATAGATATATCAAGGTAAATAAAACCATTTAAAAAATCAAAAAATCGCTCCATCACCTCCCATCAACAAACCCTTGACTAAGCTCCGCCTCTTTGTAAATCACAGGAAACTCCCGTATAACAGAGTACTTCTAAAACATGGTTTCGCTCTAACATATTATAGTTTGAGAAGTGGGGAAAACACTCGTATACCATGGCTTACTAGAACACAGTTTCACTCTGACACGAGAATTAAAGAAATCCCCTAACAGGGAGAAGTACTGCTAGAAGAAAAATTTGATCAAGCATATTTGGTATAAATAACAAATAGAATATGCCAATTTAATCAAGGGACAATAGTACAGGCTATTTAATACGTATTAATTATGTCATACTTTTGGTGAAAATTAAAAATATATTAAAGATATTTTTTGTAATTATAAAATTATAATAGTATGTTTTTTAATTTTCGGAACCTAACCCCCTTTTTTTTCATAAAAAAGGGATTCGTATAACATATGTACCTAGAAAATACTGTGTTCTATATGGGTTAGTTTGGTTCTTATTTAAAAAGCTCTTGAAATAACAACAATTTATTACAATCAGTTGAATATCTTCCAGGAGAGTGGGAACTAATAAGATGATTTGTCTATTTAAAAATTTATCAAAGATAACAAATAACTTATATTGGAATAAGATATTTCTTTCTCTATTTTAGAAAAATTCACAAGTTAGAGCAAAGTGGGTGATTAAAAAAAAAAATTTAATGTAAAATTTTGCATAGTTTAAACCTCGCAATATTTTCAAAGTGAGGTTGATAGGAAGTAGAGGCCAATCGCAGGCAATCGTCCAAATGATCATTTGTAATTTGGTTTATTAAATGATTTTTTTAATGATATTCTTATTTGAAAAATAAGAGAAAGTAAAAACGGATTTTTTTTTATTTTAATTTTAAGTCATTTTAGGCTGCTGAGATCATTTTGACTTTAGAATATAAAATTATATTTAAAGAAAATCTATATCGATAACTTCCGGTGCAGGTTCAACAGTGAACAAGCGGAATCTGGTAGGTATGTTGATCTCAAACACAACAGAATTTTTATCACAAAATCAATTAATTTTGGAAATTATGTTTGCTGATAATCGTATTTACTCGCTCGCTGTTTTAAAAGTGCAAATTATAAAATAGAGCAGGAAAGGTGGAAAAAAACAATTAAAAGAAAGGAATATTGCAAGTACACAGCTATCCGAATCTCCCCTTCTGTTTTTATGTTGAAAAAATGATGAAAATATGACATTATAAAACTTGAGATTTGAAATCTATTCCATTTGTAACGCCTAAATATAAAATGTAGGTAAAATATTTCTAATGATATGGAATATGCGTTTATAATGTTTCGCGGCCTTTGATTATTAGTCACAAAGTTATAGTGCCTGAATGGATCATCCTGAAAATGAAACGTCACTTTCTATGATTATTCCTAAAACCCATGTGCCTACCAACCCTAAAGACGTATTCACGTTAAAAAAGATAATGACAATAATGATTTAATTTATCTTTTTATTAGGAATTATGGAAATATCAAGTATCTTGAGGACCTTTGCGGGCTTCTGGGCTCCGGGGACCCACTCAGTTCGCCCACCGTTTAATCTGCCTCTGACCCCCGCCTCATCGAATATTTTAATATTTTACCTCTTCGAATAGTTTAATATTTTGTTTGAACAGATATCTCATCTTTTGACTGATTACTTGGCGCCGGCCGAAAAATTTGCAAATAAAATGATATGAGCCGGGAACAGATGGTAATATTTTCTCCAAATTCCTAAATAATAGTTATAAACTTTTTCAAATAGTTATAGTTTTAAATATATGATCCAATTTTTCCGGACACTAGTGTCTCTGTCGGCATTTAAAAAAAAAAAAACAAATATTCTGAGTGTTCAATTTTAGGGGTAGTCACATGGCCTGGGGTCTAATTCAGAATAGCTTGTGAATTGCTAACCAATTTCACCAATCCATCCACTTGATAGTTATTTTATTTTATTAAAATCATTTTTTTTTTAATTACCTTCATTAAATGAGTATCAAGCCTTTTTTTTTCAACAAGTTGTCCATGTTCTTTTAAAAATGTGCATAAAAACATAGCAAGATTCTGTATAAAATTTTGTTCTTGATCTTGCCCTGTTGAATAAGCATCTCTAATGTTTGTTTCTAAAGGAAGAATCTGCAATAAAAATAAGAGGTTATATTGATATGATATTTTAAGATATAAAAAAGAATCTTGAAAATGCTTGTGAGAGTAAATCGCTTAAAGGAATAAAAAGCGGTCTATCAAGAGAAAGAAATAATATTTCTTAAAATTTCGAAAATATCAATTATGCGATCTTAAATTTTTATCTTAGGCATTTGCGTAACTAAAAACTCATATTCTCCAGTTGTTTACGACAGTGGGTGTATTAACAAATAATCTAAGCATATCATTTCAGTTGACTATTTAAAGGAGAGTCGAGATGAAATTTGTAGGAATTCTGATCCTAAAGTGCCACGGCTAGAATTACTAAATTAACCATAATTTATAGGATGATTTTTAATCAATGAGAAATTATTTACCTAAAATTCCAAAGTATTGACAAAACTCAGTTTAGGTTCAGAATTTCTACTCTACTTTACTCTCTGCCTTAAAAAATATTTTAAACTCGTATGAGATGTTTACTTTGTAGATTATAACAGTGACCACACGTAAATCATTGGAGAACGTAAATTCCATTCCCGAGAGAGTATTCATATTTTTCCGGTTTACGCTATAAGGTAAAAATTTAAAAATGCCAGTGTTAAAAAAAAAGAACAGAAATATTGTCCCCTGTTAATTTATGGACGTTCTCTTGGACTAAAAGCTCATTCATTTGCAAACTGATCGTACGTTTTGAGGGATGAGCGATTCCATAAACATGTTAAACGGGTCAGCAGTTAATAACTGGATTGTCTGTCGGGTAGAGAGTTTGATGGTTTAAAGTAGTCAAACCTCAAAAAGCTTTTGCAACTTTTCCACTCATTTTCAAACTTGTATGAATTTACCAAGGCTCTAGAATCGATATGAAAGTGAAAGTGAATGGGCTGCTTAAGATTCTTCAAAAAATTATTCCATATAAAATGCTTGTCATAAAAATTGCAACCCAATAAAATACAAGACCTATTATATTCATATTTATTATAAAGAATACTGATGATAGTATGATGAAATGATTAAATTTATAGCTTGGCCCAGCATGGGTATAAAATTCAGCCTATTATAGTCCCATGAGGTCATTAGAAAATGGCGATGCAGAAAGAATTTTCAGTATTATGTGTTCAGCTCCAATAGTTGTGACATACACCAAAGCTTTTTAAGAAACGATAAATCTTATGAATGTCTAGGTAAAAGACGTCAAACCTGACAGATAATAGGAATGGACTTTTAAAAAAAAAAAATTGTGATTTTTTTTTATAAATATTTATATTAAAGAGAGCAAAATATACAACGCTCTGAAACATCGGATCGATACTGATGCTGTGTGACTTCAGAAGGCGTATTGAAGGCATTCAGTGAGCATTCCTTTTCCTTTAAAAAAAATTCACTCAAATGTGAAAAATTGAAATATAACTTGGTGTTCATTTTTTTAAATTTATTAAATTCAATTCTCAAGTTCATATAATTGTATTTTTTAATATGTTTATATATATATATAAAAGTTAAAATGTTCTATTTTTTCTTTCATTAATAATAAAATTTGGTTTTTTCTTTACCAAAATTAAAACGTTCACCTTAACCAAGAGGATAAGACAATGGGTATGTCTGACACTAAATATACCATAATTTCTGATTGCCAGCAAGATTCCTGTTTTTCTTGGCCTCTTCGTTCTTCTGAAATGGTTTTTTTTAACAGATAACTTCGGCAACATGCCACTTACACACAGAGAAAAAATAAAGAAAGCTTTTGTTCATTATCACGGGTTCTCATTCCACAATGTATTTGGCTATCAATTTATTTAAGTAAATATTAGGAGTCTGTATGGCCTCTGTCCAAAAAGATTTTCAAAAAATTTGGGAACATGACGAAACAGACACCACACACATTCAGATATCCATCTTTCTAACACTGCACTAACGAACAGGTGCATTTGTAATGTGGGCACAAGATCGAGATTTATGTATGTTCTGCACGTCACGACGAACCTAGTTCATACAGTATTCATTTGACTGACACTTTGTATCATTAGAAAGATCAGATTTGTATGAAAATGAATATTTTTCCCAAAAACTATGATTAAATATCTTACAAATTTTTTAAAATGGGTTTCATATGTCAATTTTATAATTCATATTTTTGCATATAAGAAGGGTTTATATTTCACTCAAATTTATATTAAAATTTTATCCAAATAAAAAGAATTTGCCTTTTTAGCCTTCTAAAGTATTCCTTTTTGTTAAAAAATTTCCTTTTAATATAAATACCCCCTCCCTTCTATCCCAAATAAATTTCTTGTCTCTTTTTATAAGTGTCATTGACTGCTTAAATATATAACTCTTCAATTATATATAAAAATAGTATAAATTTTATTTTAACACTGTTTTATTGCTCAATAATTATTTAGATTTAATTGAGGAAGTCCGCAAAGTTGGTGGCCGAAACCTATCTATTTTCTAAATTCCCAAATGGAATTATACTTAGATTAAAGAATAATCTTTTTTTTATTAAATAGATTATTTTGGATTCCTTGGAAAGTCAGTAGGATCACAGCACTCTTCTCCAAATGCCGATCATTTTCCTCACTACTTATAATTATAACAATTTTTGCTTAGGCATTTTTTATATCTACTTATAAAAAAACACCTGGTATGCAGGCAGTTGGCGATAAGGATAAATTAGATTTAAGACTGGCATTTCTTCTTTTCTTTATCGGTATGTTTGACTTTCTATTAGGTTTCACTCCGTGCGAAAGGACGGTCTTATGATTAATTTCTTATGCCGACACCGCACTTTGCGGAAATAATATAATTTTTTTATCTAATGAATTTTTGAATTTCCTATTTTTTGTATTTGTGACACATATTAATGGAGTTCATTTTTTATACTTTTTATTGTATACGACATTTTACCTTTTTTTTACATATAAATACCATCCTTAATCACCAGTATTCTGTATAATAAATATATGAATGAGTGAATTTGATAGACCTTCTATTTTAATATTCTAATTGTTATGACCAACAGTATAACACCAATAGAGAATTTTTCATATTATCAATAAAAATGTTTATATCTAGGCATATGTTTTATGCTTTAAATAAAACATTAATTATAGTGGGCAAGCAGCTAAGTTTAAAAATCATCTAAAATAGTAAAGCGACTTGGCTAATTTTTTTCTTCAAGATCGCAATTTATATAGATTTAAAATCGATCGATCTTCAACAACTTCTATTGAGAAAAAAATAAAAATAAATAAATAAAAGAGAGGAAAATTTACCTGTTCCAATTGATCCATTGTTTGAATAAATAAATGAATGAACATTTCATCGTAATTAGTAACATTAAGAGCAGCGATTTCTGTTAGGCACTTCAGAGTTACATTACGAAACAAGGGAACATTGAGGAACTGTAAAAAGTAGAATAAATTATATATATATATATATAAAATAATGAACTTGAAAAAAATTATTTCTTGCCTTATATATTAAAGTGGTGATCAATTTAGTTTCAAATATATAACCTAAAGGTATCCAATTTAGGAAACGCAATAAAGTTTCTAAAGTTACACCAACTAAAGGAGCATTTTGAGAATTTTCCTAAAAGAAAAATTTTTAATTGAGAAATTTTCCATGTGGTATTTCATTAATAAAATTTTTTTACCATAACAAATTGACATAATTGAAAAATTTGAGAAAATTCTGAGCACATTGTGTCTTTTAAGTGCTTTGCTTTTGTTTGTGTTATTTGTCCACTGGAGAAATCGAAAACCTCTTCACTTAATAATTTTAAAATTGTCATATTATTTTGACAAAGGCTCTCGTTCGTTCGACTAGCTCCAACAATATCTGGGACAAATGATTCCCAATTTTTCGGCCATTCTCTTTTAAGGACCTATCAAAAAAAAAAAAAAAAAACAATTAGAAACTATTAGTATAACAAAAATATAAAGAAACATTTTTCTTACTTGAACTAAAATCATATTTAATTTGTTTAAATAAACTTTTTCTCTTTCCATGACTTCTGGATTTGAAGATGTTTTTATAATCAACCCCACAATATATTTTTTTATACCTAAAAAATATATATATATATACATATATGATGAAATCAATTAAAAATAGAAAGAAAAGTTGGAGTGTGAGACCTTCGCATTGATTTCTAGGCAAAACTTTCCATCTTGTTTTGATAACTTGTTCGAGTATTTGAAGGGCGTAATATTTGGTTTGTTGATTATTTGAATACTCTAAGATCGTGTCTACACGTGTCCATGCATCAGGATGCTCTTTAAGGGCCGTTAGAACATCCTGGGCGATCCTTTGCTATAAATACGTTTAAAAAATTATATATATATATATATATATATATATATATATATAT
>JAAAKE020080624.1:2532-12757 GCA_010014785.2 Anisolabis maritima | reverse complement strand
AGTCGATTTTTGACTCGTTTAAATATAATTGTCAGAGGAACTGAGCCTAGATACAAAATTTCAGATCTCTAGCTCATGAGGAAGGGTTTGAAAAATGAACTAAAAGATGTCGTCCAGACAAGACAGACAGCGTTTTATAAAAAAATTCTTCAAATTTTTTTTTTCAATTTTTTGTCAAAAACTATATTATATTTTGTCTAAATTTAATAATTAATAAAATAATCAAAAAAACTGAAAGTGGAATCAATAAAGTTATGATCAATAGTTGATGTAATTAAGTAAATAAATAAAGGAGGAAAAGGAATAGACTATAAAAAAGATCCATCAAAATCACGCAAAACCAAATTTGTCCTGATAATAATATATTTCCCTTCAGAAAGTAAATAAAGTGTAGGACTTCTCAATTTAAAAAGACGCGTCACCCATGTGTGATCGTAAACAGATTGCTAAGAAACATATTTATTCTTGGATGCTCTTTATTTTGGTTAATCAAATAATTTTTTAAAAGAAAGTATGAAAAAGAAAAAAGTATAAATATACTTTAAAAGAAAGATGTTGCATATTTACCTGGGAAATAATACTCAGTGGGATTGATCATCTGAAAGCCTTGTTGTTGGCCAATCATTTCTTCGCCACCATCTTGAAGAGTATTTGGACAGGTACGCAGGTATTCATAGCCAACGGTCCCAATTAATTGTTCCATTCGGACTGGTCCAGCTTCTGATAGGTTCATCACTGGCGATGGAGTGCTTTTCGTCGCATTGGTGGTTATACCTCTCTAAAAAAAAAAAATTAAAAAATTCAAATTACAGATTTGTAAAATTGTTTAAAAAAAATCCGGAAATAATTAATTTTATAAAAAAAAATGAAACTTTTGTTTAAAAAGCTTTTAACTTTAAGATCTTTCTGTTTTGATATATTTAATTAATTAATAAAACCATATAAGTAACAAAAGGTCAAGAGATTTATAAAAAAAAACTATTAAATGAAGGGTAAAATAAATATTTACATATTTTTAAGGGTTTATATAAAATTTTACAAGGACAAAAAGTAATAATTTACACATATTTAAGGTGATACGATTAAGAAATCAAATAAATTTGATGGGGAAAAAGTTCTTGAGAAAACGGTTAATGGTCAAGTTTGAGGATCAATTAAATATGAAAGTAACACTTTCATGTTATAAAGTAAAAAATTTGTATCTTTTTATAAATCGAATTCCAAAAATTTTAATGAAAGAAAGTATTAAATTGTATGAAATTGTAAAATCATCTATTCGCATCTAATCTTAATTCATTATTATATATAATATTTCAATTCATTTTAATTGGGAAGATTTATATAGGGGAATGGGAGAGCCCTATCAATCAAAGTTGTGACCTAGAGGTCAGATCAACTTTTTCTTCTTTTAACTATGAAAAGAATTTCGACATAACATTATAAACCAATAAATCATGCTTTATGAAGATACAATTTGAATAACTGTATTCTAATGCTCTTTCGACTTTCCGCCCGATGGGTTATTATACACTCCTTTGTGATTCCAAAGTGTATTATTAATGTTAACAAGGTTGGAATTTAAATTATTATTATAAATTGTGAATCATAAAATTTATCAATGGATGCTCTATATTTTTAAAGCTACGACCCACCCCTGAAGTCAATAGCTTTTTGAGCACCCAATGTACAATATTTCAATTATCGTCTCTCACAATTATAGTATCGTATGTATTTATTTGCAATTTTATTTAATGAAAATTGGACCACATTAATCCATCATCTCCACCAGGATTCTAAAATTGTTACGCAGCACCCCCCCTTCCCCTCGCATGAAGTCTTTTAACATTAACCGAACACACTACAATAATAATTCATTTTTTATTTGAATTTCTGTAAAGAAATTATAATGAGGAGTTAATTCAATTATTCATAATAATTAAGATCAAAAAGTGGAACTGGTTTCTTTATTTTCAAATTTTTTTACTAGTAATATATAAAACGATTTCTATTTAATAAAATACATTTTTCCTTTTACCTTCATCCTAAGAAATAAATTATGAACCTAATCTACAATAACAATAAATCATTCAGGTTCTTATTATTTTTTATTTATTAATAATATATTAACAACTCAATGAAGATATAGAACTTTGACTTAAAAAACATGCTATAACATATTGATATAATTTGAAAGAAAGGAGGGATGCTGAAAAATAAGTCTGAGAGGGTGGAGCTTCGTTATTTATCTTGAGGCTTGAGGCCAATTAGAAAGTGACAATATGTTTATATCCGGCGAGATGCGACATTTCAAACAGAACAGAACATTTGGCCACCAACACAATAAAACACTTTTCCTATTAAACCAACCGGAATGATCCATTGATAATAATAAGTGAAATGATTGAGATTTTTAAAAAGCATTAGTACGCATAAATTTAAAATGGTTTTGGGCCAAGCAGAAGTGATAAATGAGATAAAGATAAAATATGTCAGAAGGAGAAAAGATTAGATCCATTGGAAATTTGATATATATATATATATATATATATATATAAAAGAAAAAAATTGAGAAATTCACAAAACGAAGAGGTCAAAAATCGTCATTAAATTGGATTTACAACAAATCGTGAATGTTTCTTCGAAGAAAGTGAAAATTCGAGAAATCAATATAATTGAATTTTTATTGAACCACAAATAAATATGAAAAAAAGTAAAATTTTTTATTCTTTAAACTTAAATATATGTTTAAATTAAAAAAATATATAATTGCTTCTTATTAGATGAGTTTTAATAAATAAAAGGGAAATTTTATATATTTATAAAAAGGATAGCTCATTAGATAAACTTTAAAAGATGAGTGCACTTTGTGAGATTCTATTTTGGGTCTCGATTTACATATTAGGATGATCAATCTAATAAAAAGGTCAAAACAATCGATATATATACTATTGTTTTATATAAAACTTTGAAATTGTTTAATTATTAATTTAAAATAATGTATACAATAAGTTGCTAGTTTCACTATGAATAAATAATTTTAAATAATAAGCTTTTGTTTTCTTAATATATATTTCTATTACATTGGTTATTAAAAAATTAACGAGAATAATTTATACTTAAACTAAATTAGGAACCAAATCAAATATTTCAAAGTAATTAGTATTGCCTCGGGGATGTTGAGAAAGTGTTTACCCTGTCTAATATAGAGAGCTAAGCAAGATACTCGAGATACCCAACGAGTCATTATAAGATGACTCAGAGCGCCCTGCAGGCTTCAACTTCCAATCCGAATTCGCACTCACCTAAATGGTGAATAACAATAGCCTTTTTTTAAGTAAATAATTCTTCTAATCAGATCATTCATTAATATGAACTGCCAATTATAAAAACAGCTAATAGCCATAATTTCGCATTTTTTGCTTCTTTGATCAAGATAAAAACAAATTTTATTAGTCTCTTTAAGACGTAATAAGAAAACGGTTTAAGATATAAATCCCTCCTCTCCCAATCCGAACAAGGTAATTATACTTCATCCTTGTATGATAATTGTAGTGAAAAGCTTTTGAAAAGTTTAAAAAATTTTATATAATAATGGTGCATTATTTCTGTAAATAATAAATATATTTGTTTGAAATTATTAGTCGGTTATATAAAATTGTCTGTTTTAAGATAAAATCTTTTCATCACTAGTGGGAAATATTCTAAAATTAATTCTTTTAAACAGATAATAATTGTGAAAAATTAGATAACAAACAGTCAAAGGGTAATAATTAAGGCTTTTTGTCAAAATTTATATAGGCCCATTATAAAATAATTTAACAAAATAAAGTTAAAATCACAATTTGTTTTTAAAAATTAATTTAAAATATTTTAAAAATCATGATATATCTATATTAAAGTTCTTTATATATAAATTATTTATGTATTTAAAAAAGTCATTTGATTTATATCAAGATACTAATAAAATATTTCCAAGAAAAATTGTAATTTATCAGAGTCAATTTTTTTTTCTGAATATTTTATTTAATTTTAATCAGAAGATGTAGTGCTTGATTTGATTTCTAAAACCTCAGGTACTTCTTCTTCTTCAACTTGTTCAACGGTTACTGTAGGAGTAGATTGATAGTCTCGACCATCACGCCGTAAACGATAACGATTATGTCGTGTCATTTTAGCCAAAATTTTCTCTTCGTGAGGAAGGATTCCTGTCATCCGAAGATCAATTTCCTGGATCACATCGTTACCACGTATACCCATTTCGATTGCTTGCCCTCCAACGGGTCCAAAATCATTATTACTTGCATCCAATTTCAAAAGAGTTCTATTTTGTTGGAACATTTGACCTAATTTTACGGCTGAAGGGTAACCAAGTCCACATGCAGAGATCACCAAATGTTTAGGCCGATCTGAAACAACTAATGCGGCACAAAAATGTTCAAGACCTAGATCTTGAATGCAATTTAATCGAAGCGAGAGTTTCTCCAATCGACAAGCCAAATTGGTTAGAGCATATGCTAAACCTTCCGCACCATCTGGCCCAATTACATTGTTGGCTAATTCGACACGTTGAATATTAGGGTGAACAGTGAGAATTTTTCCAATAGCCTTAGCACCTTCATCTCCTATAATACAATGAGAAAAGTCAAGTTCAACAAGTGATATATTTGACACTAAGCCTTGAAGAAGGGCGGTCACACGGAAATCATCCATTTGACTTCGGTGAATTCTCAAAATTTCAAGTTTGTCCAAATGTTGAAGAGCCTGCGCTAGATTTTGACAATCTTCAACACTCATTTGAAAGAGAGCATAATCGTAGAGCATATGTGCAACATTACGCACAGTAAAAGTGAGATCAAGTTCAGTAAGGTTAGGAAGGTTTAAAAGGACAGGCTTTAAATCTACATGGTCCGTTGGAGCACTTTCTATGGTACATTCGTCTTCGCCGACTAGAGGTGGCTTTTTTTTCACCTGAATAATCCAAAATCAATCAATTATTATGATTAACTTTAGAAAAGTGAATGATAGAGAAATACTTTTTTTATATACACACCTGCATTTCTTTTAGTCTCAATCTTGTGATATATGATGAACATAATTTGGCTAATTTAACTAATTCCTCTTCAACAAAATCTTCGTAAGGAGTTTTTTCTAAATATTC
Organism: Anisolabis maritima; assembly: GCA_010014785.2. Classification (NCBI taxonomy): domain Eukaryota; kingdom Metazoa; phylum Arthropoda; class Insecta; order Dermaptera; family Anisolabididae; genus Anisolabis; species Anisolabis maritima. The sequence continues at coordinate 7,599 of JAAAKE020080624.1, read as the reverse complement.
TTCTAAATGTCTCTCGAGATACATTTTCTTATAACTTTTGCCATAATCACGTACATAATTTACTCGATCTGGCCACCTATGTTCAACAGATCGTTGCCAAAAAATACTATCATCGAGAAGTTCGACAGTTAATGTAATTGGCATTTCAGGATCAAGAAATTCCAATAAAGTCTCATAGTCACATGGTATGATTTCATCCAAAATAATAACACCAAAATATCTAAAAGAATCAGCGAGTGTTTTAAGACATATAATCCGAAGGGATTCAACCTGACCTTCGGACCAAGAGACATCTTCACAACGAATTTTTCTCGAAACTTCGGCAATGAGATGTTCAGTAGTAGCTCTAGAAGGAGTATAGACTTGCCAGGCATTACGATTGATAGCATCAGGAATATGCATCATTTTGAAGATAATATTGGTTAGAAAAGCTTGTTATTTTTGTTACCGTCGCTTAGAGACGACTTTTTCAACCAATCGATTATTATTTAAATGAATTCGAAAGGGGATCGCAGATGGTATAAAAGATAAAATTATCTTGATTTAGATCAAACTAATGCCTGATATCCGTTAATTATCCTGTCAGAGAGACTTCTGAGAATAGAAAAAATTTTCTATGTAGATTAATTTATTAAGGATAAATGGAGGAAAATTAATATTTATTGACCACAATTGTCAAGAGAATAAAAAATTTGAAGCTAATATAGTATTGCACCCATTTTTGAAGTCAGAGAAGATTATATAATCTGGGTGATTTAATAATCATTTTCGAGAGCATTCCATTAGGTAAAAATTTTTCAAAATTCTTCTCAATGTATAAAAATATAAATAATTGCCCTGTCCCTTGGTGCAGAGCTAGAGTTCTGACTTCACGTACCAGCGGTTAGCTTCCCATACTGAGCGACAAAATTTTATTTATATTATATTGGCTGCCAATTAATATAAATAAATAAGGACGGAGTCTGAATGGCCTCAATTGCCGAAAAAGACTTAAAAAAATAAATAAATAATTAATTAATAAAATAATGAAGTAAATAAATCTAAGCAGCCGAGATTCTTAAAATTATAATAAAAAGAAATATAGCTGATGATAATATATTTATATATTTAAAAAAAATAAATAAAAAATATTTCGACCACAAGAATGAAGCTAGATAATAAACAGGAAAAATTTTAATATTTCACGAACAAACAGGAAAAAATAACTAAAATAATTAATATAAATTCATTATTAGTAATGTCCTCCAATTAATTTAAATAAACATGAAGGAATAACTGGAATTGTCGAATAATTATAAACAATTTATTATCTATGTTTATATGACCTTCGTTGCAGAAACACAAAAAAAAATAATTAAGAATTCTATTCTTCTAATAAAAAATTTATATTTTATTGTTTTAAAAGATGTAAATAAGTTTTCAGATAGTTGGTTTTCTATTATTGGTTTAAGTTGATCTCGATAACATTTGCTCTTTGGGGCCCCCCGAAGGCTACAATGTCCATTAAGCTAACGAATGCTTGTATGCATCAACATCCTTTTGTATATGCCTGTAATCTTGGGATGTTCCATTTGCATTGCTTGTTAGATCATGGCCAATTGCCAGCAAACACAAGTGGACTTTTATCAAATTAAAAACGACACATTTTGGCCTCGTGTATCATACTGAGTTCAAGGAGAAAGCCTATCAGTACCCCCAACCAGTATATCCAAATATTAAATATTTATTTATTTAAATTGGTTTAATGAATTGTAATTGAAAAGTTATAGAGAAAAATTTAAAACAAATTTAATATAAAAAAAAAAGTTTTCTGTGGATCTTGACTTCTTTAATGGAGGGTTTTTTTTGTAAAAATATTCAAGTCATATTGCTTCTTTACATTTTTTATTTTAAGGGGACGAAGGCCTTTGATCCCAATCACCCACCAGTGTCGTGGAAGGGGGCCCCTCCCCCCTGGTAATAACAATATAATTTTATAAAGAAAAAATTTTATGAAGTTGTAATTTTATTTAATTTTCTTTATCAAAAAAAATTGAATAAAATTATTTTCAATTTAAAATTTTTTATAAATCTAGATAAATCGAAGGGTGTAAGGGGATCTTTTTAAAGAAAAAAAATCAAAGTTTTTTTTATCTATTTCTCCCTCCTCTTTAGGCCAAATTGTTTGCTTAGAGTAATTTCCTTTTTCACTATAATTAACATAAATGGCAGACAGACATTAAATTATGTGTCTCGTTCTAGAAATATATACTGTTAAATTTATTTATATATTAATATTTATGAGCAAAGGTGAGTAAACAATATATTGATAAAAAAAAGAAATATAAAGGAAATTTATAATATAATATTCAAAAAGATATATCAAAATAATTTTTCCTATTCACCTTATTTCGATAAAAAAATTTCTTCTTTGTTTTATAGAAAAATAAATTAAAAGAAACGAAAGTGAGAATTGTATAAAACATAATAAAAGATAATTAATTTCACTTCCACATTCTCTAGGAAATGTTAGCGCGATGAAAAATGATAGAAAGATCAGAATGAATGATCTTGCTAGTACCGAAAAGCAAAAATCTGATTTAGATTGAGATATTAAATTAAACCTATAGTTATAAAATATTTTTATTTTTAATTTGAGGGAATGAAATCTAAAAAATTATTTGTAAATTTTTGAGAAACGAAAAAAAAGACTTTTTTCAAATTACTGGACTATAATTTACTATATTCATGTTATAATAAATTTTAAGAAAATAATTTTTTTTTTAGAAAATAAAAAAATACTCACAGAATCTTTGTTGAGGGCTTGTTTGATGTCTGAAGTATTGGTATTGACAAGGAGAGTGCAATGATGGTATGCATTTGGATTTCCCAATTTGGCAGCTGTTCCAGAAATCTGAAAAAAAAATTTCAAATTAATAAATAATTTTTTAAATTAATTTCTCAAGCGCTTTAAAAATGCCATTAGTTTTTTTCTATAAAAACTTTTAACATTGTTATAAGTTATGTTTTAATAAATTTTTTTTTATTGGAAGGATCAAACCATGGGCTCTGAGAGGTTGCACGCTGGGCCCTTCCACTTAGAGATATGGCAACGACTTGATCCCACCAATCAAAAGGACTCAGAAATATTTCGATAAAATAATTTTTTGTTTTTTATAGAATATAAGCCTTTTTTTTATTTTAACGCTTATTGTCATTTTCAGAAATAGTGAAATATTTATTTACTCTAATTAAATAATAGTTGCAGTGAATTATAAAAATAATTTATAAAATATTTTTCGGTCTATAAGACAAACTTTTTAGAGAGGTATATCTTATAGTACGAAAAGTGAGAATATTTTTACAATAATAGTGTGATAAAGAGACAAAAGATTTAAAAAAAAGAAGGAAATATGAAGTTATATAATTGAAAAATAATAATTTAGATATTTTTATATTTTTATTTTATATATATTTTTTACTAATTTGAACTGATGTTTTGAGAAATTCTTTTATTTTATATGAAAAATTTATTTTAAGTTTAGGTTTAAAGAGATCCTTAATAATGTGGGATTAAAATCTCGAAAGCTCTTCAAACATTTATGATCTGAAGAAGAAGGCGACGATTATTGAGAAAGAAAATTTTAACAAACCTTAATCATTAAGGCAAGAGTTTTAAATGCGATTTAGCGAAAGAAAAAAATACGATTTTGACTTTATACTTCTACCATTATTTAACATATTAACCGTGATATAGTCTATACTAAAAATTGATACCTTTTTATCCCCATTGATGACGATATCTTCCCTGGGAGATATTTCAGCCTCAATATTCCACTCTCGGTTGAGAGCTCTGGTGATCACTTCCAGATTATCCCGTCTTCGGTACCTATCTCGAGGTGTGAAGAATGTCAAGTTGAGATTTCCGCCATCATGATAAACAGCTCCTCCACCACTGTTGCGTCGAGCGATTTCCACACCACGATTATTCATCCTGGTTTCATCGGTCTCCAGCCAGGGATTTTGGTGACGGCCCACCACAATACAAGGCGAATTACGCCAGAGTAAAAGCACATGGTGTTTTGATAAATCGAAATTTTTATAAATCCAATCTTCTAGGGCGAGATTCGTATATATATCATGGGATTGTGATATGAAGACAGATTTACGAATAGTATCGTTATTTTTGGCAGTGTTAGTTGCAGTAGCGAAAGCTCGGCTACTTAAAATACATTTCAATCCAGTCACATTTTTCATGCTCGCGATCATCTTGATAGATGCCATTTTTGTATATTGTCTTAGGTAACTATTGAATAAAACACAAAAATATTTTGAAAACTAGGACACACTAAAAAAGAGCGTCGTGTTCAGTTGCAACAAGATTCACCAGATGGTCGTGTAAATCTTGAGTTTGATGCAACCACTTCCAAGTTTGATGAAGGGAACAGATACGGTGTCTAATAGACAGGCAATCACCGAAGTTCCTTTGTAGGTAGTTTACCATTACTTTACTTGTAACCAGATAGGGTAAAAAAAGTTCTCTTTATTCAGAGAAGGAAAGAAACTGTATATGTGAAATGAACGGACCAGAAATAGAGGAGTTCATAAAGAACTTTGGGAGAAAGAATAAGAAATACTATGGAAGGTGTCAGAGAATGGTTACACACTGTCAAGCGCAAAGTAAGCACGAGGGAATATCACTGGGGGTCTTAAATAGCATTTAGCGCCTTGTTATCAACATGTGGACATATGGCTTGATAAGAGAGTGGCGGGGCATGCGCTTAATAACTCTGCTTTAGAATATGTGATGAGGACTTTGAAGCACACACAGGGAGTGTGCTATTGTGATAGTGAGTTCAAAGTGCATTTTTTTGATGCACTCGTAACAAATATATTCCCTAAAACAAAATAAGTGATAATAAATCATTACTATAAAGGCTTTTCTTTTAAATTCCTATTATCTTTTTTTTTTAATTTGAGAGATTTTGACAGAGCGGTCAAGGGGCTGCGATGGGTGCAATGCATACGGTCCCCAAGAAGCCTTAACTCCCCCCCCCCCCCCCCCCGGGCCGGGGGATCAGAGCGCTG
>JAAAKE020080613.1:5505-24281 GCA_010014785.2 Anisolabis maritima | reverse complement strand
TGGGCGTTGCCAAATTATTTTTATGATAAAGTTCCGATTCCATTTTTACTTTTACTTATTTTATTTTTTATTTTTTAATTGGATTTAATATTTGTTTTTACTCCCGACCAATTCATTTGGCTTTTGGTTTAACTCTCTTGAATGCCTCATTAGGCAGGTCTAGACATGTTTGTCGGATGGGCTCTCAGGGTTCCTATGCCTTAAGTATATAGACCTGTATATTGATTCTCCAGATCCCTCATCGCTTTGAAGGTTTTCTACCATCATATTTTCTCATTTGATAATTTGTGATTTATTTTCTGTTTATCATTATTTTGTTTTGATCTTATACATTTAATCATATGGTAAAAAATTATGCTTACATCGTTTATATTTTAAATGTTTCATCCTTTTGGTTAAATCATTTTCTTGATATATTTATTTAAACTTGATATTAATCTCCCCCTCTGATCTAATCAACCCTTAGGCTGTGAGATGGGCCGAGTTATTTTTCATCATGTTTTCATTTTTATTTTAAACCAATCTTTTATCACGAAAATAATAAGTCATGAAATGATAATTTTAAGGGAATCTCATATAATTATTGGTCCGTAGACAGAAACACACCAAACTTGCCTCACAAAGGCTTTAGCTCTAAAGATTATAAAATATAATCATAAATGGATTATGAAAATTAATAAATATTGAAATATTAGCCATACAAGCATAATGCAGACAGTTTCCTTGAAAATAAAATTTATTATATTTAATAAAATTTATTCTAAATATTAGTTATTTTTCGACCTTAATCTTCTACCTTTCAATTGTTATTATATATATGGGTCATAAATGGCAATTATCTAATAGTTTTAATGATGACTATTTATCACTCGTCATTTGGAAATAAATCAAGTGATACATTTTTATTTATTTAGATGAGGTTATTTATTTATGATGCATAGACATACCAACTGAAAGGCAGATAAAACTTTTTTTACTTGTTATACAAATTTAATTAATATTAAGAATAAATTTTATTACAATATATTATTATAATAACTTTTCTACTGACTACTTGTATAATTCCTTAAGTTAGTCGGTAATAACATCTAGGAAAGCTGCATTGCAGCAATGAATATAAATCTGCGCAAGGGCTGTGGAATTGCTCGCTTTTCTCACAATTGTATAGATCTTTGTATTCGAATCTAACGTATGTGATTGTGATATTTGATAAAAATTCAAAATTTCGACCACCTTTTTGACCATATTGCCATGGATCGATTTTAAAATTTTTTGCATATTTTTGATATTCTCTTCGATCAAAATTTTGACATTCAAAAAAACAAATTGTCGACAGATTACAGACAGATTACAGACATATGGTGTATATATATATTATTATTATATATTTAAATAAATAAATAATGTCCTATTTTTACTGATATTAATTTATTTTTAATATAATAAAATTATTTTTAATTGAGCATAGTTACTTGCAAAAAATAAATAATGCTAATTTCTAAAAATTTATTGAAAAATGATTACCGTATTTAGTTTTTATCTAAGATTATGACAAGTACCCGGATTTTCGTTCTTTAACAAGTCAGAAAGTGATGAAATAGGAGAAAAAGATTTTTTGGTTTTAAATAAAAACATAAATCAGTGTGAAAAAAGAAATTTGGCTCATTTAAAATTTTTCTGCTTTGCTATTTATTCACTTTCTAGTTTGTTATTATACGAATTCAGTTTCTAATTATGATGGGGACTTGGAAGGAAGGAGTCTTCACCCTCCCCCTCCCGCCAAGCAATGGCGTACCAATTTATTTGGAAGGCTCATATATTTTATAGCCAATTTTTGACTATTCGAAAATAGTTTTTGTTTCAGAGACAATTTTCAAAAAATACTGTTATGATCATCATCGCTTGTAAATTTTTCGTCATATTCCTTTATTAATTTTGCTTCTCTATAGTTTCTCACTTTCATTTTGGATAAAATATATATATTTTGATTTTCTTCACTCGTCTGCCATTCTAAATGATTTTTGGCCATGAACTTTTTTTATATTAAAACGTTTAAAAAACTTTTAGTTTTGAGATTAACATTATAAATCTCTATTTCTATTCCGTATATCTTTAATTTAGGAATTCAAAAGATCACCCTTTTTCAAGGAGTATCTTCTAAATCTTCTTTTTGAAAAATTTTTGTTTTTATTAAAATGATGGCCGTGTGTATTAAGTGCCATTTGGCCATAAACATAGTGTACGTAGAAAAAATACTGCTTTGTAGATTTTTTGTTTTGTATTCCAAAAAAAAACATTTTTAACAAAAAATACAAATGCTTTTATATTTAAAAGCTTCATTGAGGCACAATGGGCTTAAGAGGCTCAACCCAATATTGATTTTCAATATAAATAAATTAAATTTTAATTATTCCCACACATTTTCGTAGTCAATGTGCTTTAATTAAAAAATTTGGTTTGAAACACACAACTTTCTCTATCCTACTTCGGCAATAGAAAGTAATGTGATCTTCTGTCAGAACAAATCTATAATTATTAAATGTATATTCAAACATTCTGAGGCCAACCTTACAGATTCTTCTTAAAAGGAAAATATTGAGAAACACAATATTAAAATGATTTCTGATTGAACTTTGAATTTTCTAATTTTCATAAATTAAATATTTTTTTTTTTCTAAATTATTTATAAGGCACCAAAGGCTTTAAATGGCGAAGCTATCGAAAATCGCTAATAATAATAAAATTATTTATAAATAAATCAGAAAAAAAATTTACTTCTAATGTATTATTTTTAGTTTAATGCCTATGAATTTAATTTAATTTTTTTACTGTCTTTTCTCTTTTCCAAGGTTTTGCAAGCTGGAACACGTCCTGCCCCGACTTGGTTTGCCACTTTGTCTCTGTGGTTAGGCTAAGCGTTCCTTTAGTCTTGGCAGGAAGGCCGTCCCATTGATATGAAATCCGCATTGCTCCGTCCCAGATTTTTCTCAATTTTTATGATTTTGTATATATTTTTATTTTTTTGGTAATATTTGTTCCTCATAATAAATATAATAATATAAACAAGAAATCTCTCTTCAACAATAAAATGCGCTTTTGAGGTTAGAAATATCAGTAGTTCACATTGATGATAATCTTTTATTCAATCAATATTAAAATATATTTATTATTATATTGACTTAAAATAATTAAGTTAAAAAAAATTACGAATTCTTTTGCTAACGTTTCGGTGGCAAACACTCAACCTTTTTCAAAATAAGGAAAATTTTCCCGTTATAATATTTCTTTAAAATAATTAAGCAAGTTATAGTAAACAAATTTAATAATAAAAGCTCAATTCCTCTTTGTTAACAATAAACAAGAAAACATTTCATTTGCATGTTTTGAAAAAGGATGAGTGTTTAGTAGATGAAGAGATATTCAAAGTTTATGGTATTCTTTTGGGGAAGGGAGATAGGAGCCACCTCATTGAAATCAGAGATATGTTACTATCCTAAATAATCATAAAGTGATTCAAAAACTTTTAAAGAAATACAATTTTTAGTAGAAATATAAATAATAAAAAAAATTAAATTAAAACTGGAGTTCAGGGGACAGATCTGTGACTGCTATTCTTACTAAAAAATGACAGCTGCATCCACAATTTGCATTCATTTGATTTAAATATTTTTTAGTTTATTTGGTTGAAATAGAACTTATTGATTTTATAAGGGGCAGACTCATTTTTGGTGTTTTTATTATTAGGAAATAAATAATTTTAAAGTTTTTAATCAGTTCTTTTAAAAATATTTATAAGCCTAACATTTTTTTAAATAAGAATATTTTTTTAATTTCATATTCTTTTATATTTTTAAAATAGAAATTTTTTTTACGACATTCTTTTGCCTTTTGATAAGAGACAGAGAGAGAAAGAGAGATTCTAATAGATGTTCTCTTTTGCAGATTTGTGTATCTCCATTGAAATTGGGATTTAGAGTGATCTGAAGGAGGAAGGGATCGAATGACATTCGACTCCCGGAAGGTGAATATTTTATACTCTAACGATATTTACACACACACGCATAAATCCAAAAATAAAAAAATAATCTATCTGTTTTTAATTAATATTTTTTTTTACGAAACTAAAGAATTTCGAGAAACGACAAAGGTAATTTTTTTTGCATGGTGCAAGAATAAAAAAAGGTGTTAGGTTAGATTAGCTTTTTTATAATATTTTTTTACAGCTGACCCCAAATTAACTTAAAAAAAAAATAAATAAATAATTTTCATAAATACTGGTATTAATGAATAAATTAAAAATTAAGTAATTTTCAGTTTAATTCATTAAATTTGCGTTTATTTTGAAATTTTAATTTATATTACTAAATTAAATGATCTTTACCTATAAAAAACTTTAAAAGTTTGTCTAACCCGCCGAGGGATTCATCATCAACTTGGTATCCTTGGTAGGTCTTAAAGTGTGATTTATAAATATATTCAATTTTTGATAATTAATTCATATGCACATCATAATTGTAGTAATTAATATTTAATAAAATTAAATATAGAAGGAGGAGGGTACACCATGCCAACGAGAGGGATTTTTATTTTTGAACTTGCAGCTTTTCCAGGGGAATTCAATACTGGAGAAATCAAAGAGGATATTTTTCATTTTAGGCCTCTGTTGGAGATTCATTGTTGTTAATAGCTTTAGGTGCCCACTAATCTTTAGCTAGTTCGTTTTGTTAGGATTTCTTGATTTGTTTTTAATTTAGGATCCGACAGAGAGCTAATATGAAAGACATTCTTTTTGTTTTATTCCATGAACGATTAAGGAGATGCGGTCAGATCTGATTGAAAGATTGAGGCACAAGGTTCCTTTTTTATGTGTTTTGCCCTTTTTTTATGTTTATAAAAAGACGTCTTGGGGAGTCTGATATGTTTTTGTATCTTTGATGGTGGGTTTGTGGTGAGTCAATGAGTAAACGAGTCAGGGAAGAGTTGTCGTTTTTCCAGGGATAGCCTGGATGTATATACAAATAAAAGGCATATTATTAATGCCAGGGATAAACCCGAGGGCCCCGCCGATCTGATTGTGAGGACCGGGTAACACACTTTGAAAATATATTCGTATTTTGAGTTAGGCTTGGTAGGATCTCTTTCAGGTAACCCTCGTATCTCTGTATTCCAAAAAATCAACTTTATTCTCACTGATATAATTTCTTCAGACTCCCGGCTTACGAAATTTTGGTTTATAAATATATTAAATATAAAAAGAATAAAAATTTTTGTTTTTTCATATAAGAGTGTACCATTCATCTATCATCTACTCATAGAATTTTGTAAGATAATTTAATTAACATTGTTCATCATTTTTTAGTACAATAGTTGACTTATTTCCCTAAAAAATTTCTATTCGCCATTTTTGTATCCAAAGGTTAGATTAAAAAAAAAAAGAACTGATGTGAAAAAAAACATCACATTACTTTCTCTTATCTACTTAGGAAAGAGAAAGTATTATGATGTATTGTCACACCATATGTTTTGAGTTAACCTATTTTTTCCATATGGTACTATATCTGTACCCGTAAGGAATAGTGGTATCATCATTTTTTTAATTTAAAATTTACTCCAAAGGCAATATATATATATATATATATATATATAATTAAAATGACAACTAAATCTTGTTTGTTTTCAAACATAGGATTTAAATATATTTATATTATCACGACAACTATTTCTATCATTTTTATGGAATTCTTAAATTGAAAGCCCCACTCTAAAATCAATTTGATCAAAATCGTTAGAGTGAATTTTGAGAAAATTAAAAAAAATGAATAAAAAAGTATATCAGTAAAGTAGTACTATTTGACTGATTTTATTCAAAAGCTTTGTGTCGCATGCGACACAAAGCTTAAATATCAAGTTTGAGCCTTAAACGTTTTTTTCATTTTTTAGATATTTAACACACACGCACACACACACATTTAATTTTTAATTTAATACAATTAAAAATGAAATTTAATACAAATATACCACAGTTAAACCAAAAATAGTTTATTTACTATATTTTTTTATCAGAACATACAGTATTTTATACCTAAGTCTCTAATCTCATTTTTGTTATATAAACATACGTTATAAAAATTTCATGATTTTTATTAGAATATAAAAAAGGCATTGGTTGAGAAAAAAGCGGAGCTCTAATTGATTTGAGGATTTTAATTACGGTTTTTAGACTAAATAACGATGGGAATTAATTACAAATCCCCCAATAGATGGAACAACTCGGGATGGAGGCTTCTGCCCATTTTACCATAGCGACTCAGCTAGCGTAAAATGAGAGCCTTCCCACCCCTTGGTTGGGTGGGGATAGCCACCCCCCAAATCCCATCCTGAACCCCTTTTTCTTCCAATCCCGCCTACCCGCTTGTGCAATATCCAAAACCGATATTGTATAATCAAAAATATTACAACACAATCGACTAATCACATTTAGAATATTCCACTACAATGATTTTGAACTAGATTCCAATACGTTCTCAAACAGCTTATAGCCCTAACCGGGACCTTAAATTGAGTATTATATGATCATTTATTTATAATTGATTTTATCATTGACTAAAAGATTAATTATTTATATTAGAACAAATTCTTTTCTCTATACTCGTCTCCACAGGACACCTTATTTGCAAGCTTGCTTAAATAACATTTTTTTAATTAATAACATTAGGGCTCTATTGTATTTGTTATACAAGTTGTTCATAATGATGAATAGAATAATTTTATATATATTTTATTTCGAGAATTTTGATCAAGTTAATATTTAATACTTCTCTAACCTTTATCATAAATTACATACTGACCTGTGGAAATAGCAGAAATATTTCGTGAATCGGTTGGCAGCTAAGATAGAATTAAAAACCAGTGTAAATACGATAAAATAAAATGTTATAAAATTACAATTATAATTAGTGTGACATCTCTTGCTGATTTTTTTTTTTGTAGAAAATTCTATCATGTAGTAGCTTCCATTTCTAGGAATTTCTCTTTTTACAAATGAATTTAATATCTTTTATTTAATTTGTTAACTGCTCACAATTTCCTTAAATTCAATAAATAAAATAGTTCGGTTTATCTGTTCTTATGATTCTTCATGAAAGCCCCCATCAGATTTATGCTATATAAAATTATAATTGCTTATATATCTTAGACTGTTAAATAAATAATTTCATTAAACAAAGTATTTCTAATTTGCCCAATAATCTTCACCATTTTCAAATTTTATTACATTTAATATATCATATTTTAATTATTAATATTTTCTATATGTTTAGAAATTTTTCCAAATGTTTCGGTTGTTTAAAAGTGACACACTCGTAGAATTAAACAAAACATTCTCCCACGGGTTATTTGGGGCTCACGTTTGGACATTTAATTAGTCTGTCTCGTCTTGCTAGAACACCAAAGCGAATGGAAATTCCGGGCTTGGAACCTCAACCCGGTCCAGGAGTCCCTTCAGGGAATCACGACATCCCTTCTCTCCTCTCTTCTGAGCCTTTTCCCTACTCCTAAGCTCCTAAGAGCAGTCAGGTTATAGGCCTATTTATATTAAAACAAATATTAATTGGCTTTAACTTATATAATAAATATTAGCATTAACTAAATTTCTTTTATTATAGATTCACTTTTCAATAATGTCTTTTTTTAATTTTTAAAAATTAAAATTGATTCTAACTGAAATGAACCCAACTGAACAGACCAGCAGAGAATTGAGCTTTTCTGAAATTAAGAAAGCTTTTAACTTGGTTGGTTTAATTTTTCACAATTAACACATTTTAAATGATTTAAGAGAATGTATGTTGTGTTCTTCCTTCGTTAAACTCATTACGTCCTGACTTGGGATAAACGAATCATTTTGGCTAATATAAGGCATATGCGAGATGTTAATTTGGCATATACTACCTATTAAAAAAAAAAAAAAAAAAAAAAACATTCACTTTATATATATTTTTTTTTATTTTAAAATTGCGATGACATTTTGGGTGTAAATAATAAATATGCACTGTATGAGAATTTGCTTTTTCAATTAAAAAATATGTCAATTTAAGAGTTCTCCATTTCAAAAGTTGCATTTAGTTCAGTTGAAAATAAGAGTAGACCATTAATAACAGCCCTTCTTAAACTTTTTGTCTCTCGGACCACCTACATATGTTTGAAACGTCAAGCGGGCCTCAGCTTGTTAAAACACCTACGTCATTGGTATTTGACATTTATTTTGATACATTTTGAACCACAAAATTGGAAAATTGAATTCCGAACATCTGATTTGCTCTTTTTAAAAAATATTTTAACAGTCAAAAATAAGGAAAAAATTTTAGTCTTTCATTTATAGCTAATATTGGTGGAGTCACTGATACAATTTAGGACGGGGTCACATTAAATAACTAATATTAGTTTTCTTCAGAAATTCAAAAATTTATTAAAGACATTTGATATTTCAGTTTTTAGGTTATTGACTTGGATTCCTGTCCTGTTTTTTTAGATGAACGTCATCTATTCATCATTATTTAATGATGGCTTTTAATTTAAAATAAATATTATCTTAAAACATTTCTTCGCTAAAAAATTCTAAGGAAGGCCTCTGTATAAATAATTTTTAAGTATAAGATTTCCTGAACAAAGAAAATGTTTTAAAAAATGTCAATGAATATGGCCCAGTGATATAGGTGCTAAATACTAATCATTTTATACAAAATGACAAGTAATTACCAAAATAAATTTTTAAAATAATTAACTATTGTCCAGAGTTTCAAGTTTTCTTAAGAATTTTTTCAATTGTTTGGGCCGTATTAAATAAAATTTAACTCGTGGTAAAAAAGAAAGGGTTGCATTTAATTTGCCACGCAAACTCGGAAACCGAGCTAATCGGGATTGTGTTAACCGAAGGTTTTACAGTATATATACTAAAGAGAAGATAAATCTCAAATTTTGTTAAAATCTTGTAAAAATTTTTGGAGAGGGTGGACTTCACGCCAAAGTGTCTTTGTGTTGTATTTTATTTAAATAAAATGCTCTTTAAAACTTCATCAAGCATTAGTACAAATGATATAATATTGATAAAAACATATAGTCAAATATTGGATTACGAGCTCCTTGGTTTAGCAAGAGGTTTGAAAATTTCTAAGCTAGGTCTTGCAAAACGAGTAGTACGTATACAGTTTCGATATCACATTAACACACTTAACCAAATGGTTGGTGATGACAGCCTTGATATACGACTGATTTGGATTACGAGCACATTTTCCTGAACTAAAATTTAAATTTATAAATCAATTAGAAATAATTTTATATAAATTTAGTTATTTTTAAGAAACCTTATATATGTTAGTGGAGTAGTAATCTGACGAATTGATATAAGTTCCATAGACTGAGATGAGAAATTTTGTCCTTAAATTCCATACTAATTAGTGTCGAATTGTGAGGCAGCACTGTATTTTTGACCAAGTTACTTTGAGTTTCTTTAAGTCTTTTTCGGCATTTAGGCCGTTAGGCCATTTAGACTCCGTCTTTATTTATTTAAATTAATTGGTAGCCAATATAATTTAAATAAATTTTTGTCGCTTAGGACGAGAAGCGAACCACTGATCTTTGGTACGTGAAGCTACCGAGTTTCCAAATTAACGAGTTCCAAACTAAATTATACTCCACTCCTAAAAACAGGAGTTTCCCTCCTCATCATCTTAAGTATTTAACCTATATTGAAATATAAAAAATTTGATATTTTATTATTTCAACAAAAAGTGTTATTGTTAACAAATTAATTTCGTAATACTAGAGAGACGAGCTGCCATAAGGAAATGGTAATAAGCGAAGCAATTCCCCTCTAAAGGATCTAGCTAGCGGGGAAGTAACGAGCGCGGTATAATCTCCCCTATGATTGGGTGGAGTTAATTGGGGGACTCTTGGTGAGGGAATCTTTTTACTGATAGTCTTTTGGATAATTAATTTTCCAAGTATAGAATTATACATGGTTCAGTTTAATATATTCCTATCTTTTTTTCTACCTATTAAATATTTTGTAAAAAAAATTGTGTTGCTTTTTGTTCCTTAAATATTATTGGCTGAGCTTATAAAAGTCTCCAAATTTTATTATCAATCATACTTATTATCTTATTATTGGAATATTTTAGAATAAAAAAGCTTATATTTATGTTACTTTTCTCACAAATATAATTACTTTTAAATGATAAGAATGATCACTTATAAACAAGAATTTGACGTTTTTTAAAAGAGCTTTAATTAACTATTTATTAGTGAACTTGAGAAAATATCATAAACCAAATCGTTAAGTTTGTTCTTTTATTGACGGGTAATAAATCGAAACGACGAACGCTGATTGTCCAGAAACGACTTAATTAGCGTGGCCAGGTCACGTGGCGGTCACGTGACCAAGACGGCCACTTAATTAATAAAGGAGCAGTTTGAATAGAACTATTGTGGTAGTCTCTTTTATTTTCACCACAATGGCGTTTAAAATATTGTTAGAATGTGAAAGATTGATGTAGAGGTTTGGAGTTTTAGGGAATATATTTACGATTTACTAGCAATTCAAAAGAGGAGCTTAATAAGACCTCCCCTCTGATGACTATTTTTTATACCTATTATATTTTGTTAAAAATAAAAATAGATTTTATTTTTCAATAAATATGGAGCTTTGCTCCCTCCACCCTTGGGGTTATGTACGACACTGGGCTCCACCTGTAACTTAAAACTCCCAACCCGAATTGAGGGAATAATAAGACAACTAAAGATAAGAATCAGCCCATAAATATATAATGATAAAATATGTTCAGAATTTATTCTATTGCCTTACTACTTATTATTTACGAAATCTTCTTAAAAAAAAATCCTATTTTAATTTAAATATCACAAAGAGTCATTTTATAAAGCAAGGCTAATTCTATTTGCTTTTTACCTTTAAATGAATTTAAAGGATTTGAATGAACGAATTTAAATAAAACTCGTGAATGTTAGCAAGTAATTGGAAACTCAATTAAATTGTTTATAATAATAAAGGTGTTAACGATTCAAAACTGCTCTTGTGTAATTTAAACACCTCTTTACTCTTTTCATATTTAAGCTATTTTGAATAATACGAGCATCTGATGAGTTTTAGGGATAATCTTTTAAAAGCCTCCTTTGAATAAAGCACTTCTAATATAATAACTTTGAATTTAGCTGAGACCAACTCCGTGTTTATTTTAAATCTATTCAGTATTGACAAATTGGATTTTTAATTTCTATTTTATTATGAAATTCATTCGCATTAACAGAACACACCATTTTGAATAGATTAATTATAATATATATAATTTGATATTATGGGCAGAATGAATGATCTCCAAATATCAGAGGTCCCTTGGATTGTAGTCAATACATATACCTGTATATTTTAATAAAATGCGGCCCGTGTGGGTGTAATATCAATAAATGTATTTGACTCTAGAGAAAAAATGTTGAGTATGGCAGCTCTAAAGACTCAAAAGTATTTATTATTTTATTTTTTGTTAAAAAAATATTCTAATATACGCCTTATCTCATTTGAGAATTTATCCCCCACCGCCTCTTCCTCCAACGATTCCTTTGGCTTTACTAACTATCCTTATTCGAAAATTTTATTAAGGATGCAAAGAGATTATTAGGAAAAGGCAAATTATATCTTAAATCCATAAATATTCCCCATAATAAAAAATTTTTTGGTTTAAATAGATTGCTCCTCTGGCCTTCATTGCTGATTTTGTCCAAAATCCTATTTAAAGCCATTTTTATTAATAGATAATTTTTATCCTAAGATATTTATATATTATATTTATCTCATATTTCTTATTTATCCTTATTAATTAAAAGCATGATTTTGAATTAAAACCTTTATTGTATTCTAATCATGATAAATTTAATAAAATAATTAAATTGATTTTTTTCCCATTAGATAAGATGAATCTGAGTGCTTAGCAGGTAGTTGAATTGATGTGGTGGGAGGATAAGCAAAAGGGGAGCTCACAATTGGGGACGGGGTGAGTGGTAACAACTGCTAGACTATAATCGGATCAACCAAGTGACTCAGAAGGCTATGGAAATTATCAAACGGGGTCGGAGGGTTTACATTCGGGTATACTTATTGCTATGACATTGAGGGACGTGAACCCCTACCATTTAAATATATGCTATATATTTAGATGAGTTTACCTAGATTAAAATAATATTTACTCTGATTTTGCTAACAAAAACTAATAATAATTCCTAATGAAATATATTTTATATCACACATGGTTTAAATTTTTTGTTTGCTCTTATCCTTAAAGAGTGGATCATAGAATTAAGACAAAAGATCCTCCCGAGGTTGTCACAAACAGGTATTGAGGATGTATTAGTGAGCTGGTCATTTGGGTTGTCTACCTTCCCCAGGAAGCAAACTCGAAAGAATTGATGTATCCTATATAATATGTTATAATATATGTATTTACAAATAATCCCATCATATGTATGTAAATTTTTTCTCAAAAACGACTTTAACGATTTTGTTGAAATTTTATGTATTTACTAATTTGGGTGCGAGGAATCGAATGCGCTATGTCTCATCTTTGGGAAAATATATTTAGGGTGTCTCCGTTTGGTGGAAGGAATGACCCAATCGTTAGGTCTTCTGGCCCTCTGAAAAAATTCTACTGTTGGAAGGTCTATTATTGACTCTTCTCGCCAATTTATAAAAAAAAAATCGTCCTGTCCCTTGGTGCAGAGCTAGAGGTCTGACTTTACGTACGGTTAGTGGTTCGCTTCCTGTCCTGAGCGACAAAATTTTATTTATATTATATTGGCTACCAATTAATATAATTAAATAAGAACGGAGTCTAAATGGCCTCCGATGCCGAAAAAGACTTAAAAAAAAAAAATCCGAGCGTAGCACGGTCTCCAGATTCTTTATATATAAAGAGAGAGAAATAGAAAGCTCTAAACCTAATTGTTAAATTTTTTTGATTAAAAAAAAAAATCCAGTTGTAAAATGTATAGGAATAATTAAAATTTTTTACTAAAACATTGGGGAGAGTAGTCTTAAGACACTTTCTTACGCCCGTAATAATTATGCAATTTAAAGAAATCTATTAAATTAGAAGGGAGCTATTCATAAAATTAGATAAAATTTTTAATGCATCTATTCACTCTCTAAAATGAAATGTATTATTGAAAGTATTATCAATTTTTGGTTGGCAACTTGTTTTTTTTTAAGAAAAAAATTTTTTTTTAAGTCTCTTCAGAATATGAGCCCATATAAACTTTAAACCATTAGAAATCCATTTTAATTATGATATGTATTATTTATTTATATCAATTGGTATCCATTTGATTTAAATAAATTTTCATTGGATTGCCTGATATCCGACCCCATGACTTTTTATATTGTCAAATATTGTCAATATATTTAACCTCTCGGCCACGAGGGGTAAGAAAAATTTTAAATAAACATTTGGTATAGTTGTATAAATTAGCCATAGACAGAGGATTAAATTTTTAATTGAAAAAGTTATTTTTATAATTGATGTCCATTAAGGTTGAAGAAAATCTAATTAAAAAGAGAGACTAGACGCTAAATAATCCCATGGACTTGCCTTTTGAAAATGGGCCTATTCAAAAGAGAGGATTTTTTAGTATCACCTGAACATGGATTTGCTTTTTCTATAGTGAAAAAAGGAGGCTTAGATTCGGTTGAAAACCTAAACCCAAAATTTCATTCAATTTCGACGTTTTAGGTTATTTGAATTTGGAAAATATAAGAAATATTCATGTTCCTGTAAAATAATTTAACCTTAAACCAGTTTTTTTTTTTTTTTTTTTTTGAAATAAATAAATAAGGTTCAAAAGACCTATGATGACCAGAGGTCACATCCAACCAGGAAGAGCAATAGTAAGAGAAAATGTGAAAAAACAAAAAAGAAAATTTAAAAAGTTGTTTGTTGAGGATAGATTTGAATGATTGGAGATTGTAAGCTTTTGAAAAAATAGTGCCAAGAAGATTTGGATATCCTGGGAACAAAGGAAGACTGGAATCGAATAGTTATACTAGTCACAAGCTTAACGACATAGGGATGTCGGGATTAAGTCTCTCTTGGGGCAATGTCGCTTTTGAAGAAATGGAACATTAGGTTTTCAAAAGAAAAATCAACCCAGTGTTTCTTACCTTTTTCATTCGCGCTCCGTTTTTTAATATTGATTTATGACGCTTCTCATTCTCCCCTCCCACCAAAGGAACGGGGAAATTTCAAAACATTTTTGACGTTTTGTAAGTTTTATCTTATAAGCCTATAATAGTTATAAAAAAATTAAATATTTCATTTAAAACCATAATTCTTCAATTCTGCTTTTTTTTTTTATCTGTAATGAGATTTATGTTTTAATTAATTTTTTTATATCTTTATTAATGAGCAGGACAATATTTTGTATTTTGTGATATTTTCTAAAAATTCCAAAATTCTTGGATAATCCTGGAATACGACCAAAATATTCTTCGAAAAAAATAAGGATTTATCGAATTTCTTTCTTAATTTAAATTGCCTCTAATTTTAAATTGCATATATGTATGAATCCTGACTTTTTTGGGCATATTCATTGCATTATACTTTTTTATAGTTGAATCTTTAATCTTTTTTTTTTTTCATTTTTATTTTTTATTTTTAGTTTAAATAGTAAGTTTTTTGAATTTTTTTTGTCTCGCGTTCCTCATCCCTTTTTTTATTTCACGCCCTCTTAAGGGGGCGAGCTCCACAGTTTATGAAACGCTTAAGTTATGCTATTTTTCAATTTATTAGCATATTTAAGTTCAGAACCCTTAAAAATGATAAATTCATCTAAATTGGCTAGATAATCTCTATTTTTAAAACTATCCAGTCGTTGCTCATGGTGCTATTTGGCAAATCTAACTGGACATAATTATAAATGACAATGAAACAATTGGATTTAAACTACATTTTACATATAATGACAAAATAAGCCTTTCAATATAATATAAACTTATTATTAAACCAGGAGCGTATCTGGGAGGGGCGCCCCTTTGAAATATTCGACTTTACCATATCCATGGGATTTCATGAAAATATTGGTCTGCTCTTTCCCGGAATTGCCGGATATTACGTTGAAAAACCCCTCTCCCTAGTAAAATGAATTAGGCATATTTAGAAACTATTATAATTACATACGATGAACTTTAGTAGGAATATTAATGTTAACGAATTTGATATCAATTATGCATGTAGAGCGATTTTTTTAATTTATCTTCCGAGCACTTAATAAGAGCTCTTGGTGATTTTTAAGAAAAACATTTTAAAATATTATTCTATATAATCAGGACTTAAAAATTATAAAAATAATACCATGCCACGGTGTAAAACAAGAATACAAAAATTTTGAAAGACTTGTGAAATTAATATTTCAAATTAACTATTGACTTTTTATTCTCTGCATTTTGCATGGGATTTTTATATATGAAAATGATCCAAACATTTTTATGTGTACTAGTAGTATATATATCTAAAAACTACTAACTTGATGTACAATATCTAAAATTTAAAATTTTCTCCACCTTAAACTTTTATATTCTTTGCTTTTGTTTATTGATTTGAATGGTTCTGACCAATGGTCCAAATGATATATAAAATAATTTTTTTAACAAAGCTGCAACAAATTTGATACAAGTGTTATATTTCCTTTTACTTGAGAAGATCTAGTTTCAGAATATATTAAAAAAACTATAAGTTATCTAAGAAAAAAAATTTCACAGATCTCCTAATGTTGCTGTTTACCAAAAATCATTCAGTTTTTGGCATTTAGGTCTACTTTACATTTGCAAAATTTTAAGACAATTATTTTTTTATTATCGTGGACAAAAGAAATTACCACAGACATACACACAAACATCATTCCAAAAAAAATGAACTCAAAACACATTTTGGTAGCGCTAATTCAATGTCGATTTTTTTTTTTGCGATTACATTAACTTCGATTGGTCGGTAAAGTTCAAAATTGTTTCCTGTCCTTATACAAAGCCGCGATCAATACTTATTATAATTTTGGTCCTGTAATACTCACTGAAGGACAAAGCTCAATTTAGAGATTTTTTCTTTTCTGAAAATGTGCTAAAAGAGGTTAAAATATAGACTCTTCCTGATATATGTATATCCCTGTCTTTAGGAAGCAACAAAGAATAAAATTTCAAAAATCAGGATTATTAAACCTTTCTAACTCCTTATCATATGAATTATTATATAGAATTATTTTTTTCAGTCTGTTTTAATATTTATTTATATTATTTTTTTAGTTCAATAAAATTAAATGAACGCACTGATATATATATATATCAATAAATTTTTTTGTTTAGTCCCAAACAGGTAAGATTTTGTTGAGGGGTCAAAAAATTCCTAGCCCGCCCTACATTTTCTACAGACACATTTAATGACTTTATATTAATCCTTAACGATGTCAGAAGAAGTGCTCTCCAGGGTCCAAAGAGCGGAAGGGTGGCATCGATCGCCAAATGGGAAGTGAATCTCTCTCTCTTTTGCCACCCCAGCACAGGGATCATTTTTTGTCAGGGACAAGAAACAGGGGAGCAAGTGCTTATGCCCTTGCGGCAATTATCTCTGTCGTTAGGATTTATTCGTGGCTTACCATCTGTTGTCTTGTATATATATACACTGTATATGTACATGTACTATACATATAAGAGGTTACTTTGATAGAAACGCTCACTTCTAAACACCCCATACTCTTTACCTCTACTGCTTTCCCCCTCTTCATTTCGAGGTCATGTTAATAATTAATAATAGGGTAATTACGAATGAATAAGGATAAAGTAAATGTGCCATGCAATGAATTCATATTCCGCCTTTTGCGTCTATCCATTCGTCAATCACGAAGAATCAAAATATTTTTAATTGAGGTAAAATTATGAAACTATATAGTATAATTATAATATATGCTCTAATGGGATCTAGAAAAATTTTTGAAGTGGTATATTTTAAAATTAACAATAAACATTTATTTTGATTAGCGATTTAAGGTATTAGAAGGAGCTTATAGCAACCCAAAATCAAATACAGCCTATGGCAAAAATTATCTAGCTCTATCTTCAAAAACTCTTCATAGAGATGGAAGCGAACCTCAGTAAAATCCAAGAAAGTTTCCCAAACAATGATTTGTAAAATGAAGTGCTCGGACCTCTGGCGATTGCATCTGAAAACTTTTGATAATGATGATGTGATATATAGAGTTGTAAGGCGAGCCTGTATGGTAAAAAATTCAAGAAAACATTTCACAAATTAAATTATATAATAATAAATAAACTTTTACACTGAACTAGAACAATGTGAAATAAATTCTTTATAAAGCAAAAATTAACACTAACTCGAATGCTTATTTAAGATCCTGAGGTAAATTCACTTTCACTAAACGACCATAGAGTCCCATCACTTTAAATAGAAATGAAACGGGGAAAATTAGAAGATAAGATTCAAATTTTAAATTAATTTTTAAAGGAAAATTTATGAAAATAATTTTTTTGACTCACTTAAAGTTAATTATGAAAATCCGTGTGCTCGAGGTTGATCACACAGTATCAGTCTCTCATATAAATTATTGAAAAGAAATAAACATTATAAAGTAAATATTTTTTTATAATTATAAATGATTAAAGGTAAATAATTAAAAGTGTAAACAATTATTAAATTGTATATATATCATGGACGTTCCTCATCTCAAACATAAAATACATAACCAAAAGATTTTAATTTCCTTAACTCATGGATATATCATTATCAATTAATCTACTTAAACAAAATTAAAAAAAGAACATTTTTGAAAGATATTAATTTTTTAATTTAATTTAATTTAATTTATCTATTATACATTTTTTATAATTTTTAATTCTATACTTTATTTTTATAAAACAATGCTAAAAGTAATTTATTAGATCATAGATAATTCTCTTTATTCCTATCTAGTATTAACATTGAAATAAAGTTTTGTTTATTTTACAATCAAAACATCTCATCGATATTTATTTACTTTTTTAATAAAAAAAATTGACAACATTTTTCATATTAATATTTATCCAAAAAATTGATGTAAAACATTTAATTCAAATTTTTTTCTAGATATAATTTTATACAAACTGGTCTATCTATATATATAAATGAACATGGTCGAATACTGTCGACGAATTCAGAGAGCCACAGAGTGACATATTCTTCATCGCTCAGCCTAAATCAGTGATTCTCAAACTTTTTTTTGTCTGCCGGCACATTGAAATCATTTAACAAAATTCACGGCACCCTTATTATTATTATTTGCTTTTTACACTCTATGAAGAATGAGACATATTTGAAAAAAATTAAAGATTATTTGAAGTAAGTTAGTTTATTTCCTAACAGTACATCAACATACAAAACAAAACTTATTATAAAGGCCTCGGGGGGATAATTGGTGAAACTAATGTTAAATATTAGATTTAAATATTTGGCTTTTTACATATAAACAATTCAAAATTTCTCAGCACCCTTGTGGAGTACTTGCGGTACCCAGTTTGAGAACCATTGACTTAAATCCATGCATGAAAATTGACGAAACTTCGAGATTATATTCAGCCCACTACATAGGCACCCACTCATTTTTGGTAACTTCCCGCCGAAAGCTTTTACTTTCAGTTTTTGAATACAATGTTAATCGAATTTGTTTTTTTATTATAT
>JAAAKE020080602.1:0-19366 GCA_010014785.2 Anisolabis maritima | reverse complement strand
ATAAACAGGATTTTTTGCGTCGGTGACAATGGATGAAACATGGATCCACCACTACACTCCGGAATTAAATCGTCAGTGATCAAAGTGAGTGCCGTGTTTACTCACACTGGACCAAAAACAGCAACGCTTCGATGATTCAGAGCGCTGTTTGGAGCTGATTAACAGTAATAAACAGGATTTTTTGCGTCGGTGACAATGGATGAAACATGGATCCACCACTACACTCCGGAATTAAATCGTCAGTCAGCTAAGTGGACAGCAGCCGGTGAAAGCCGTCCGAAGCGACCAAAAAAGCAAATGTCGGCCACTAAAGTTTTGGCTTCCGTATTTTATTCGTCAACTATCTTAAGAAAGAAAAGACCATCAACAGTGAATATTACATGACATTAGTGGTGCGTTTGAAGGAAGAAATTGCGAAAAAACGGCCTCAAATGTAAAAGAAAAAATTGTTTTTTCACCAAGACAATGCACCGTATCACAAGTCGTTGGCTACGATGGCAAAATTGCACGAATTGAAGTTCTAATTGCTTCCCCATCCACCGTATTCTTCGAATCTGGCTCCCAGCGACTATTACTTGTTCACAGACCTTAAAAAAATGCTTCAGTGAAAGAGATTTGCGTCACATGCTCAAGTCATAGACGCAATAAACTCCTATTTTGAGTCCCAAGACAAATCGTTCTACAAAAAAGACATCGAAATGTTAGAGAAGCGTTGGAATGAATATATCACTCTTGAAGGAGATTATGTTGATAAATAAAGTCGAGTTTTGCAAAAAAAATGTTTTTTTAGTAGTTAGCTTCGGGACTTATTGAATGATGTGTTATGAATTTTTTAATATGTTTATATTCTGGGTATTATTGTTTTGGATGATTTGTTTATAATAAAAGCTATCCATCTTTATTTCCATTTGTTTTTTTTGTTTTGCAGCCCGCAATTTAATATATATATAATACTTAATATGGCCCGCGATGGTTAACGAGTTTGACATGGCAGTTTTAGATTCAATTCTGAATGGTACACAACCATTTGTTTGCCAGAAGTCTTCGAAGAAACAAGGAAAACTAACAGCCGAAGACAGATCATTCTCCACCACGACAATGCGAGCTCTCACAAATCGGTACAAACAAATGACTTTTTGAGCACTCAAAACGTTGGTCACCCGCCATATAGTCCTAATTTGGGACCCAATGACTTCTTTTTATTCCCACATATCAAGAATAAATTGCAAGGGTAACGTTTTTTGACACTTGAAGAAGCGGTTTATGCGTTCAAAATGCATGTTTTGGAGGGGCCTCAATCGGAGTGGAAAAAGTGCTTCGAAAATTGGTTCAAGCACATGCAAAAGTGTATTGATCTTCATGGAAAATATTTTGACAAACCATAAAACCACTTTTGTTGATGAATAATAATTTCTCAAATCCCGAAATATAAAAGGCAACCCTCGTATAAATGTTAAATTTATTTATTTTTATTTTTTAGATTTCGATCTCGGATCCAAAAATCTATGTTCAACTGATTTTCTCGAATTTTTTGAAATGACGAATGATGAAAAGTCTTTAAAAACCAGTTTTTGTGGAGAAGTAAGTTTCTATAAATTCATTTTCATTTTTCCAGTTTTTATTATTATCATTGTTTCTCTATTGGAAAGTTTTCTATCAAATATATATCTGTATATATATATATCTTTTCAGGATAATCCTGGTAGAGTCGTGGGATCTTCTAGTAAAGTTATAGTTCGATACACATCAAGTTTAAATAATGGAGGACTTGGATGGAGGATTGAATTCACAACTTTCAAAACTGTGCCATTGATGTTTTTGGATTAAAAACCATCATCTTATATATTTGTTTGTTTTTTTTTTTTAATGTATTTTGTTCTTCGGGCAACCTATGATTATTTTGAGAGCTGACAATCCCATCAGTATGAGTTCTTCAATTTGTATATTCTAAGTTATCAAGTTATCAAACCCTTGGTCAAATAAGTTTCTTTTTGCAAAATTATATAAAAAATATGAGATTTCAAAAAATTTTACGAATATATAAACTTTATACTATTAAATTTTTATTTTTGGAACTTTTATGTACGGAAATTATATTCCGACTTCGATATGGAATATATATAATGAACTTGGAATAAATAAACATAATAATTTTAAAATAATATAATAATAAATAGTTTAATAATCATTTTTATAAAAGTTTAAGCCTATTTTATAAAAATAAAATTATAAAAAATATATACAAAAATATTAAATTGAATATAAAAAATAGACTTGCTCCTAATAATTAAGAATTATTAGAAATATATGTTATCATTATAAAATCACTATAGAATGTCTTTGAAGAATTCTTATCATTTAGTACTTAAACTATAATAGAATTTTAATTTTATATATTTTTTTAAGAAAAATTAATTGATAAATAATGAAGGAACAAAAGTGAACAGTTATTTTAACTTGTTTGAAGGACATTTATATATATATATATTAAACCTTTATTTAAAACCATGTTTATTTAATAAAATAAGCCATTTTCTTATCTTGTTGCCTACAATATAATAGAATTTCAATTGCAATTTCGATTTCTTTAAACAAGATATGGCAACATTTCTTCTTTGAGGGATAGTCTTAAAGATGTTTCCTGAAGGCCCTAGAACAGAAGTTCTTAATCGGGGGGTTCACAAACCTTCCGGGGATCCTGGAGTTTTTATAATATTAGTAATTTTTATTACTATTTCTGCTTCGACATATTTGTACGAAAAAGGGTTTTTCATAATGGCAAATATAAAACGAAGTCACCTTTGATTACATTCCTGAATACGAATAGTATGAAATAATACAATTGTTGCAAGAATAGACAAATGGAAGAGAGATATCATTAATAGTTGATAAGTTGATAAATACCCCCACCTTGTGACTGAGGGGTTAAAGATATTTACATTGCCAATATTGATAACCTTCAAAGTCAGGGGATGTGGGTTCGGATAATTACTAAATAATTAAAATTATTAAGAGTTTATATGGCCTGAAAAAAAATAAAAGTTGATATATTTTATTATATGTCATTATAATATATGAATAAAATTATTTATATTAAGGGGTCGCGATGATTAAGAACAACTGTTACAGAATAGAAGCGGGAACTTGGTTAATTAAATTTCAGATAACACGGTATTAAATAAAATTTTATATCATAATCGATTCGATCATTCAAATGTTTCTTTGTAAATGAGATTATATATATATATATCAAAAGTGATCACCAGTCGAGATGAGGCTTCTCTGGATAGTTTCCAGTGAGACAGGCCATGCAATGTCCAAGAGCACTATTTTTATGAGGAGGCTTAATTCCATGACGAACGGCTTTTTCTAATCCTTCAACGGATAGATATGCTAAACTATCGGCCCCTGTTAGAAAAATATTCATGATATCAAAATCGCTATCTTAAATAATTCTTTCAAAATTGAAAACATCATACTAACCAACATGTTTAGCAAGTTTTTCTGCATTCAATTTATTTGCAATGAGTTCTTCTCGTGTTGGAATATTAATTCCCATATAACAAGGGTAGAGCAAAGGAGGCGATGCAACTCGAACATGAACCTGGCATGAAAGATTTCTTTTAAAATTTTATAACAAATATAAAAATATAAAAGCAACTATTTTGTACCATGTTGTTAGTGAGGAAGGGAAGGTTTTCATAAATAGTATATATACATAATCTCTCAAAATTGAAAAAACAAAGTATTTCAGTCTAATTAGGAGCAAGTATTGAAAACTACTAATTATTTCAAAAGTTTCCCGAATGTGGTTGGGTGGTGGGGTTTTGATGTAAAAGGATAGCACGCTATCCATGCCTATCCTCTGGAAAAGCTGGAAATATTGGGTTCGACCGCAGGGAGTCTGCGTCCGATAACACCAATAAAATGCTTACCATCTAAAATACATATATAATACATTGATGTCATGACTTTCCCGAAAATTGTAGAAATTGGAGGGCCCAAAATTCAAAAAATGATTACAATATTGGTGGAACTAAGAAAACTATCATTAATAATGAAAAGTATTGTTATTGCTGTTTTAGGTGCTTTTAACTTTAAAATCCCATAACATCAATATTTTTACTTTACCTCTTTGGCTCCTGCATCTCGTAAAAGCCTTATAATAGGGCCAATTGTGTTTCCTCGCACAATGGAATCATCAATTAATATTAATCGTTTATTTTTTACATTCTCTGAAAGAGCACCAAATTTTTTGGCAACTCCTAATTGACGTAACCTTGTGCTTGGTTGAATAAATGTTCGACCGACATAACGATTCTTACAAAGAACCTCAGCAAATTGTATCCCACTCTAAAAGATTTATAATTATTTAAGTAAAAAATTTCAGAATCATATTTTATCCTGAAATACAATACCTCTTGGCTAAATCCATGTGCTGCTGCTGTCCCTGATTCCGGCACCGAGCTCACAATATCAGCTTCAATGAATGCTTCTCTGGCAAGCACTCGACCACATTGCATTCGAACACTATAAACCATTTGACCTAAAACAATTAAATTCAAGTTTCAAATAAAGCATTTTTAAAACGAATAAATTTGATTTTTATATATTTGAGGTTCATATGTCTGAGTGTAATTTCTTAATGAATGAAAGTGAAGAAAAGAAAAAAGCAACAGGTTCTATTTGAATTTTTTTTTTCTGTCTTTGATAGAGATCAGAATCTCGGAATCCGAGCTGATGATGGACCCAACCAAGAAGCGCAACATAAGTTGGAAGGATTAATTTTTTTTTAATTTTAGAAAAAATATAAAATAATTAAAAAGTAAATTAACTAGTTTTCTTTTTATAATTAATATAAGAGAGCTGAATTGCAGCTGTTCAATCGGAAGCTTCCTCTAGGCTTTCTTTTTTTCTCCTAGAAATTTTAGACAAAGTTAGGAGAATAAGAAATTTTGTGTTTAAATGAACATGCCGTATGATTAGGAGCATATAGCTTTCTAAATGATAAAACTGATGGTATAAAACTGAATTGCTTTGACTGCATGTTTGGAGCCTCCCGGGCTTGAACCGAGGGTTAAGAGAGTCGGGATGCTTTGGAGTAACGTAGGCATATCCGTCGAGAAAGTGGATGCTTCTTGGTCCAAGTCCAGAAGCACCAAACATGCACAGTTTAAACAAACTCTCTTATCTTGTTAGGTAAAATAATTGATTTTTTTGCATTGCATTTATTCTTTTTATTTATTCTTAAAATAAAATTTGTTAGAAATAATTAATTTCTTTTAATTTTATGGAATATATATATATATATACTTTTATAACTGATGAGAAAATTTAGATCAAATAGTGTACATAATGAAAAAAATTACCTTCAAAAATACTATCACTTCTGGCAAAATAGACATATTCAAAAATGCAAAATGCTTGTGCTTTGGCATCAGGTCGTTCGACGATATCAATTGTACGAACTCCATGTTTAGTAATCTCAACTATCTCACCGGGGAAAACTTCGCGAACGTATCGCGCACCAATTGAAAGAAATCCACACGATTCTGAAGAAATAACCCAACCTTCAGGCTCTTCGTCTTCTTTGGAATTTATACAATTTGAATATACTTTTAAACCTAGAAAAAAAGTTTGAATCCATAAATATTTATTTTTTATAAACAAAAAAAAAACTTTATTTCTTTTTTTTGTTTTGGTAGTGATCGTATTACTTTCTCTTACCTATATAGTAATACTCGTATATAGTGAGAAAGTGTTGTGATTGCAAAAAAAATCTGTCGAGACTTTAAGGAAAATACACTTTTTGAGATCCTCTAAGTCTAAAAAAATGGTCTGTCTATGTGTCTATAAAGATTTCTCAAAAATGAAAATGAAGGCTGAAATTTTATATTTAAGCTAGATACCTTTGTTGCTTGCAACTCGAAGCTTTTGAATAAAATTGGCCAAAGAATACTAGTATTTTACTGATGTACTTTTTTAGTTTTTTTTTTTTTTTGATTTTCTCAAAATTTCTAGCAATTTTGATTAAAATTCATAAAATAATTATTTATTAGATGGTCTTTGAAATATATTATCCCCCCCCTCTAAAAAAAAAAAATTGTTTGGGGTCCACTTTACTCTTGTACGTTTTTAGGTTTTTTATGAAATTCCTTAAACAAAATAAATTCAAGTTGGCTCTACAGTGAACGGTTATCTATGGGCCCTAAGCAAAAAATCTGATGTGACAGCATTCCTTACCTTAGGTAAGAGAAAGTTGTATGATGTCCGTTTATCACACCAGCTATTTTCATTATTATGTATAATATAATATCCAAACATTAAATGTGTTGATGACCCTATCAATTAACTATAAAAGTGAGGATATACACATTAAAAAAAATTTTTGATGGTTGCAGAGAGAGGGTGGCTGGGCCAAAAGAATTTATATCTAGGGGTTCGGTGACACCAAGCTCCAGTGAAGCTTAAAATTTTCTCTATTTTGAAGGGAAAGGGTTTTGGGAAGTCCTGATAAAATTGGATAATTCTTGAAGTTTAAATGCAAAAACTAACCATCTTTGAGTTTAATCGGTACAATTTTTCCAAGACAGAGTGGGCGATTGCCATAAGGATCCCGAACGCCATAGATCCTATCTTTTTGCATGATTGCTAATGAATAACTCAATGGTGCTAATTGCATTAAATGTTTTATTCTTGCTGGCCAGTCGGGTCCATTTGTTTCGCCTTCAGGAGGATTTAAACATAATGCTTGAGTAATTAGTTCAGAATCGGAATGAGTTGAAAGACCAACTCCTCGTGCTAAAACCTTTAAAATGAAAAAAAATTAATTATTTATGGCTAAATGATTGTTAAAATAATTATGTAAAATGTATGTTCACCTTTCTTCTTAGAGATTCACAATTGACAAGTTCTCCGTTGTGTGCAACTGCAAGAGCACCATGTGCTGTATGCACAACAAATGGTTGGCAATTCACTTCTTCTGAGGCAGCTGAGGTTGAATACCGAGTATGCCCAATGCCCAAGTTACCTATTTTAAATAGAGAATAATTATTAGACTCACTATGAATTAAGTAATTTCTTTTCCTCACTTATGTCATCACGAATTGGGTGGCCTTTGGCCCTTTGTGCCCAATTATGGGGAGGGATGAATTAGAACTTTCTTACTTCAGAAGAGATATTAATGTAATATTGCGGCAGGCTGAATTTGAATAAAAATTGTGAGAAACTGGATTTTTCGTTTGTTATGGCAAAATATATATATATATTTAGGAGAAACTCGATTATCTGGATTATTTGGGAAGAGGGTCAATCAAATACAAATAAAAACGAGAAGGAAAATTGAAACAAATCAAAATTTTTAAAAATAGTAACAAACGACAATTAGAGAATTTTTATTAAACCAACGCCTCCTTCAGGACTAGTGAGATTCTAATAAGATTGAGAGAGATAATAAATACATAAATTTTCTCACATAATTTGCCCTAATAAAAATAAGGGTCTGATTCGCTTGATGTAGGGGAAAAATTATAATTTATTAATATTTCACTATTCCTGAACATCGGGTCGTTTAATAAAGACCTGCTAATTGTCTCCAAAAAGAAATTTGTTTTATTTATACCAATCATCCCAAGTTTAAATCCATAATTTTCATTTTTAAAGATGTACTATATAATAAATAAATAAATAAATAAAATATAATATAATACCTTTTAATTTTTTCATGCTATCATCATTGAAGACATTGCTTATCATGCCCATGCCTTTATGGACGTGAAATCCTTTTGATGAATTTCCTTCGCTGGTCACAATTCCCGCACTTTCTTGTCCTCTGAGAAATATAAATATTATTATTATTATTATTATCATTTTCAAATATACAATTAAAAATTCGAATTGTTTTACCTATGCTGTAGGGCAACAAGCCCTAAACAAATAACTTGAGGGACATCAATTTGTGTTGGCCATTCACCGGCAGCGACACAACCAAAAAGCCCGCATTCATGTGTTAATCCAGTCAAAGAGGAAAAATCGGCATCTATTGAAGTGGTACTTGTCGACGCCGAAGACGCCGCTTTTTGTACAGACATACCTGAAACCAAGTTAAAAAAATTATTTAAATATATACAGACAGAATTCTTTCTAACAAATTATAAAATTAAATTAAATTTGAAGTATCAAGAATTTTTGATCTTCATTAATTTTTCTCCAGTGGACGGATTCATTGACTATATTCTGCAAATAGCATCAAAAGCGGCATGGAATATTCTTACAGTACTTCAGATTCATTTCTTCAAGTTATTTGATAAAAATTTATTCTAATTATTTAGTAAAAACTGCTTATTTTCTTTATAGCAGTATTCCTAACTTTTTTTGATATGAACCCATTTTTAGTATGATATATGTGCCTATTCTCTTGAGTGTGGTAGCAAAAAAAATTTTTGCCCAATGATATATATATATGTTATAGATAATTGTTATTTTGTATACGTAAAATAAATCGCCTCTTCTAGTATCCAATATTTCAACCTACACTCAGCTCCTTTTTCCCTAAATACTAATGAAAAAATAAAATATTTGTAAATCATTTTTTCTTTTCAGCATCTTGGGCCATATAGACTTTAAATGATAAATGTTTATGTATTTATTACAATACAAATTATCCAGGCATTTATTTATATTAATTGATATCCAGTTGATAGAAATAAATATCATCGGACTGCCTGGAATCAAGGAACCCACATCTCTTGACTCTTAAGGTTATCAATATTGATAACATCAATAGTTTAATTCAATTTTTATAGCTGTTTGTTTGGATTATTTACTTTTTTGATATTCAAATGTATTCTTACATCAGAGTCTATAATTATTTTTTAATGTTTATTGTTTATATTATGATATTCAAGGTTAATGTAGAAACGCGATTATCGGGACGGCGAAGGGGGGAGGGGGAGGTTTCGCCATTTATAAATGACGGAAAGGAAAAAAAAGTAAATTTCTATATAGGATGAGTTTATATGGAAGGTTTGATTATAACGTTTACATAATAGCAAATTTCTTAATCTTTTTAAAATAATAAATAAATATGGGCAGATAACGGCGATCGTAAAAATATAGCCTATATATCGTAAATATCTAAATGTCGAAAAGACAACAAGGATAAACTTACCAATGAATAAAACATTCTGTTTTAAATTAAGGCAAACTAATATAAAGATAAATCTTTGAATGAATTAAAATTGTGATATTTATCTTGTATATAATATCTTTCTAGACATTATAATTAAAAAAACCTAAATCATTAGAAGCCAACAAATTTATAGAGGAACAAGACAGAAAACCGGTTTATAGCCGTCACACGGAAATTATAGTAGACCTATTAAACCCATGGTGAGTCAATCAATCTTTCAAAAAAGCATCAAGTTGCAAAACTTTCCCGCCCTCAGGATCTACTGATTCTAAATTTTAATAAATCTTAACCTCTCTGCTAAAACAATAATTATGCTAAGTTTACACCTTATCAGTTCAGAGATATGTCATAAAAGGAAAAATGCACAGAGAAAAAGTGCTTATTTTTATTAATAATTTCTTTTTAAAGTTATGAAAAGGAAAATTGGAAATAATCGTGGATATTTGAGGATCCAAAGGTCAAAAAAATTTACCTGGTGGCAACAAATAGACTATGTCAGGCTTGAGATCTCGTAAAAAATCTTATAATGGAACCCCTATTATAAGTAATTTTGATCTTGAGTCCAAAAAACCGATGTGTTGGCCCTTGGAAGACAACATTTAAAAATAAATTATTTTTCGTTGTTTGCTTATATCTCTGAATAGAAAAGGTTAAAACCAATCGAATGGGGGGTGAGAAACAATCAGAAAATTTTAGTTAATTACTTATTGCTGCTTTTTTTAAATTAGTAATCGCAATGAGAGAATCGTAAAAAAATAATAATAATAATAATAATAAACTTGAGTTATTTTTTTTAATTTTAAGACATTAAAAAATACGAAATGTAAAAATTATAAGTACCCAAAGTCAAGTTGAGAGAGTTTTTTTGTAATAAAATTAGAAACGAATCCTCGTAGATTAAGAAGGAGTAGGAAGAGAACCAATAAAATCTGCAACAAGAGATTTTTATTACATGCTTTCTTTTAAAAAAAATAATTAATTACATTTTCTTTGAGTTGGTGTGATTTTATCACTTCCATCTTGGCGGTCATAAATAATTTAAAAAAATTTTTATTTTAAAATAAAAATAAAAAATCATTTTAATGATTTTAATGAGATATGCAATTGTAGTATTTAAGGAAACA
Source organism: Anisolabis maritima (assembly GCA_010014785.2). NCBI lineage: Eukaryota > Metazoa > Arthropoda > Insecta > Dermaptera > Anisolabididae > Anisolabis > Anisolabis maritima. The sequence continues at coordinate 9,052 of JAAAKE020080602.1, read as the reverse complement.
TTTTTTTCCGACAATGATATTTCATAAAATGATAGTGTTGCCAAATTTGAAAAATTCCCCTAATAGTAAATGAATTTTGGAAACTTATAATTATAAGTAATTACTTTATCCTAAATTAAAGTTTTTAAAAAATAGTTATATGCATTTTTCTATTTTACAAATATTAAAAGTTAAAAAATCATATTTCCCCTAAACATCTTAAAATTTATGAAATAAAAGTTGGATATTTTGATTGATATTATCTTTCAACAAATTATATAAATTTTAATTTTTTTTTTAATCATAGGATTAATGTTTCCTTTTGGAAGGCAAAAAGAGGGTCGAAACGAAAAGACCAAGGATGAGGTTCAAAAGTAGGATGGATTGCAGGCATAAGGGATTAAAGGAAAAGGACACAGAATCGAGAGAAGTGGAGAAAGAAAATCAAAATCATTATAAAAAAAGGGGGGAAAAGCTAAAAAAAGAAAAAAGGATTTTCCTTTTGAAATTTTCTAAATTTTATTATAAAAATATCTAAGTCCTTAAGCCTATATAAGGATGGCCACTCTTTGATCATATTTTTTAAATATAATTATTATATATAAATAATAATTTAAATGAAATTTTATATAAAAACTTGTTGTTTGTTGAAATTGACATTTCGAAATTAATGTAAAACTTTTTTAAATTTTACATTTATAAGTTGGTTATGCATTTGTGACGCTTGCGCACTCTACTTTGGTTAAAAATCCAATCCTCAAACGTTTGACGTTGAAAAAGTGTATTCATTATCAAAAACTTTGAATTTATTGTAATTTGAATAAGAATAATAAATTCATTTTAGTTTTTAGATATATTTATTTATTACTTCCAAAAAATCAGTGAATATAAGCAAAAAATGAAAATGTGCGTTTTAATTTTTCAATCTCAAATTCTGGCCATTTTGCAAAGGGATCTACTTAATATCGTATTTCTATAAATTCTCTTGCCTCTATATACTTGTATGTATTATAGAGAAAGTTTTTGCGATTGCTAAAAAATCAAAAACGGCATTTCAACAGGAATACACATTTTTTGTCCTCTCAGTCTAAGAAAATATTTCTAAAAATGGTCTGTGTTTATGTGTGTTAACAAAACTCAAAAATAAAATGTCCAATTATTTTTTGTACAATGGGAATACGGATGGAATTTCATTCAATATGATGATTGAGGTTGTGAAAAAAAATTGAGTCGCCCCCATTCGACCATATATTATAAAAATTAACAGTAATATATAATTTTTAATTCTTGAAATCTCATTTTCGTTTTAAATTTTCCTGCTAAATTTTTTTGGTTAATTATGAATACTTTCAAGTGTTTCTCTTAGAACCACTTTAACTTTTCTTGATTTTAATAACGCTTTCATTCTCTCCTCTCAACGTGGCCGAAAGGTTAAAGATATTGACATTGTTTAAATATGGATAACCTTAAAAGTCAAGGCGCGTGGGTTCGGATCCCAGTCAGACCGATGAAAAAATATTTAAATCAATTGGATACCAATTGGGGTAAATTAATATGCCTGGATCATTTTCCCAATGACTCACTATCGTAAGTAAATATATGATATTAGGTTGAAGGGAAAGTTCTGTCGTATTTTAAAGAAAACATTTGAATCAATTTATAAAAATATATGTTTAATATTATTCAACGGTATATAAGAACTTTTATATTATACAGCAGGTAAAAAAAAAATCAAATAAAATTTCCAATGACTCACTAGCAACAAGTGTTTTTGATTTACAAGCAAAATTTCCTACTTATTTAAAATATGACAGAACTTTCCCTCCAACCTAATATATCTTTTAAGTCAAAATGGCCCCAGATGTAGATTAAAAAAAAACTTTAATTCAAAGAAACTCACTAAAAACTGCCAAAACACTTTTCCTCCCTTCGCTTAAGGGGAATACCCATAATCCACTTTTTTTTATTGTTTACATCTTAGAAGGCTGATTATTGGATGCAACTTATGCAATAAATTTTAAAGTTTTTATCTTTAAGGCTGTACAAAGGCATTTGAATTTACAAAAAATACAAATATCTGTTTACCCTCACCCTGTTGAGGAGAGGTAGAGGTGATAATATTAAAAACAATTTTATAATAAATTATATTTTTCTGTGTTGTAGATAAGCCTGGACTTTCCTCTAAATTAATATTCACAGCATTCACTAAACCTTTTACTTTCTCTTATCTATATTTGTAATATATAGTAGTGGGAAAGAATTGTGATAGCAAAAAAATTGAATTTCATAAATGAAAAAAAAAAACATTCGAAACTCAAATTATTAAAACTACCTACCCATTTTGCAAACAGCAGCAAGATTTAATAATATCAGCCAAAGAGTATGATTTATTTACTGAAGGTTCTATCATCACACCTTCATCATCAACTTTTTTCGATTTTGATTAAAAGCCATATGTCCTCTTTTAAGACCATCAAATTAATAGGTCTTAAAATTAAAAAAAATGAATAGAACAATTTTGTATAAATATTATTATGTATTATCTGGCTAAAATGATATTTGATTTAGAATTTTTTGGTATTTACCGTTTCCACTTTAAATAAAGTTTCATCAGTTCATTTTGGATCGATAATATTACCTGACTAATTACTTTAATGATTTTTTAATGTTTATGAAGGAGATTTAAAATTAATAAACAAATTATGATAAATCTTGTGATTTGGCACAGGTCTTAGGAGGGAGAGGAATTGCCCTCTTCATATGACAGCAAAGAACAACCAAACACCTGCCTCTTTTCATGATCTAAGGGTCAGTAATTCGATCCCTGTTCTAAGCAACTAAATTTATTTAAATTATATTGGCTTCCAATTAAAATGAAAAAAAAATGGACGGATATCAAGATTCTTTAATATAATATAATTGTATTGTCTATGCCTTAATAGTTTTCGGAGCCGAAATAGAAAAAAAAAGTACACGAAACATGTTTCTTCTTTAAATAATTCTCTATTTTTTAAATTTTAAATAGATTTCGGTCAAAAAAAAATTCCAAAAAAATCATTCTAAATTTCAAACAAAAAATTCTACCTGAGTCCCATTCAACCCGTCTCCCAAACAACAATCCAGGCACGTTTTTTGAAGATCCTTTTATCCATCAATCTCAAAATGTCATATTTTAATTGCTTATTGCTTTTTTAATCGGTAGGTTCTGGTGAAGGCCTGGATAAGAACTCGAAAATTTTTGAGAATATTTTTAGAAAAATAAAAAAATAAAAATTTTCCAAATTCTATAAAAATTAATTAAAAAATTAAATCATGTTTTTTTTTTTTGCTGAGTGTTTTATCAGGAAGTGATTCCCTGCAGATATATTAAAAATTATACTTCGATATTATAAACTTAGTCGTAAAATAATTTTCCTTAATCAGCTATATGAAATTCCCTCATACTAAATCATTATAAAATCACACTATTTTCATTTTTTTTATACATTTTGTAAGTAATATGTTGATTTTGTGATTAAAATCTTTCTTTCAACTTAAATTTTAGAGAGAGGAAAATGCGAAACGTGGAGAACATGATAAAGACTTGGGGCGTAGTGCGAGAATATCGACAGGAGATTGAAAGTTGAAAATTCTATTTTATATTGGCAAAAAAGATCTTTTAAACGACAAAAATGCTCACACAAAAAATTGTGTCAATTCGTTATTTTTTTAAGAACGTTTTAAGGTCAGTGTTTTGCTTCCATTCCTTAAACGATAAAATTTATTTAAATTATGTTGGCTACTAATTAATTTAAATAAGAAGTATAAATAGCCTCAGATGCCGAAAAATACTCAAATAAAAAATTGTTTTAAATAGTAAAATTAGTTCTTAAAGATCAACATTTTTTACGTTCTCATTCATTTCTCTAGAAATATCTTAATTTCGCTCCTGATCACAAAAAATAAATTTGAAACTCTCCCCCTCCCCCTTTTTGTACTTTAGCGATACAACCACCTTCTGCTACTGATATTTTTTTATTGTGAAAAATGTCTTCTTTAGATTGAATTAAAATTTTAAAAATTTCCTGTTATGTCCAAACTTATATTTTGAAAATGAATAATTAATATATCAAATGAAATGTTTGTTTTGAAAAAATTTTTTTTAATAATAGGTGCATAAAACATTTTCGCCGCATTTAATCACTTACTGCTATAATAAACTCACCGACTTTTAATTTTTATTTATAATATATAATTTAAAAAGAAAAAACTGGAATTATAAATTGAGAAGAAAATAGTACGTAATAAATAATATGATCTTGAAAATAATTATTTTTTCAATAAAAAAAAACATCGCATTTTTCTATTTATTTTTTTCATTTTTAGATGATCGCGTATAATATAAGACAGATCCTGACATAATTGTTAATATTCTAATCACAGAGAGAGAAACCGAAACTTACTTGAGAAAAAAAAACCGGCTCTATGGAGAACTGAATGACTGGAGCACGCCGCAAGACTGAAAGATACTGGCCATGCGTGGTGTAGGTTGGCTAGGGTCGTCTCGGAATGTGGTAAGAGTAGCTGGAGAGGGGGGAAGCCAATGGAAGTGACGACACAGATAAAGGGGCACCCGAGACAGACAGCCCAAGCCTTGTTCTCAATCGCCATTCGTCCCTCAACCTATCAACTTATTTTGAACGCATCTCAATCAGGAAAACTCTTGTCACATACAATTACACATGGCTGCTAATCAAGGTAAGCTGACACTGACTCGTACCCTTCACCTTGAACTACACACATCAAACAAATACCAATGTCATTTAAACAAAATCAATCGTTATATAATTTGCTCACTATTCTAAAAGGCCGGTATTAGATCTAATATTTTACTAAATTGTTTATGATATAGTGAATGATTATATTTCATTAAAAACTAATAAATTCTTCAAATTACCCATTAAATTTTTTTTGACATTAAACCATAAAATTCCACTTGTTGATCTTTGAACCGGAAATTTGGAAAAGGGAACAAAAAAAAACAAAGGCTTAATACACATGTATTAAAAATAGACCAAAATTTCTTTTTATCAAAAGACTTTGACAATATTATGAAAAAACAAGTTCAAGGTCATTCGAATATATTATCCATACAAAACATTTCATTGACGTGTATTCATCATTTTCAAAAGACCCTTATATAATTTTTAAAACTCCAACTCTAATCATTGGATAAACAATGAATCAATAAAGAAAAATTTTTTTAATATTTTGAAAATCAATATTTTTAATTTTAATATTTGAAATCGCCTTTTTATTTAAAATTTATTGTGCTGCTTCACCTTAAAAAATGCCCTCTTCAGGTCTTATCAGCTTAAATCGGGAGGGGAAGAGAGCGACACTTCCATTTCAAGAGACCCCTAGCCGATAATTATTATGACAGTCCTGCTGTCAGGCTGCTGTTACCCTTTCTCTAAATAAATTTGATTTATTTAGATGGCTATTAGAAGGTCTGATATTTTTGCCGAAATGTAGAGGAAAATATTATTTAAATCTCAAGTCTAGCTTGTCAAACTCGCGCACGAAACAATTTATGATTCTTTTAACTCGACGTTCTCCCTAGCTTCATCTCTAAATTTTATCTCATCTTTTATTCTAGTCCCCCTTTTAAATGCAGGGGTTTTCAAAAAAATATAGACACTTTAAAATAGAATAGCTGCTATATTATTGTGAGTATTACAGCAATATAAAGGGAATAATTACAGCACAGACTCAGTTTCTTCTTGTTATTTCAATAAGTGCTCAAACTGCAAACTACCGGCCTCCAAACACTTTTGAGCACGATGCTATACATTCATGGTTACATCTTCCAAAGTAGCCACAGGGATTGCTTCACAAGTCATTTCAATTTCATAGCGTAGGTCCACAAGTGACCGTCCTTGACGGTCCTCCATAAGTAAAAATCTAAGGGAGTTAAATCAGGTGAACTGGGAGGGTACTCAATCGGACCCCTTCGTCCCGGTAGTGTTATCAGGTAGGCACGCACATCTAAATGAAGGTTTGCAGTTTGAGCACATATTGAAATAACACGAAGAAACTGTCTGTGCTGTAACTATTCCCTTTCAATTGCTGTAATACTCACAATAATATAGCAGCTATTCTATTTTAAAGGGTGTATACATTTTTTTAAACACCCCTATATATTTCCCCTCCTTGCCTATTTTTACTTTTTTAAGATTTTTTTAATTTATGGATATATTAGAGGCTGGGTCTTCCTCAAAGCCAAAAGAAAGAACGGAAAAAATTGGTATTCCTTTATTAGGTTTCTAAAAAATGCAGTGTTATATGAATCCAACCATGTTTCACCAAATAAAGAACTAGTACAAATAAATACAAAAATATAAAAATAATTACATTTTACAATAATAAAGTACACCGTTGTATAACATTTTACGAACCGTGTTATGGAAGTGCCGCGCCTGATAAATAAAAATTGAGATTTTCTAAAAAGGACTACTCACAAATAAATAGATAAACATCATACAAGAAAAAACATCTGGGAATCCGCAAAGCTGCATTAACACAACGAACTTGAATCTGTTCAAAGGCTGTGGAATTGCTATCTCCGCTCGTAATTCCTATCTGAACGCATACTTTACTCAATTTCTCATTTCTCTTGCAACAAGTTTCAAAATAATAGTATGGATGCTGGTCCGAATCTAACTTCAAATTTTGATATTTGGTAAAAATTCGGTGGCCATTTTGGCCATGTTGCCATGGACTAATTTTAAAATTTTTTGCAGATTCATTCTCTATTTCGATACTTTATCCGAATTCGAAAAAAATTATAGACAGAGAATACCACTTTTCACAATCCCTTAAGCTTGATCCTGCCTACTGGCTTTAAATCCCGATCGTCCTCCTTTAAATTACAAATAATATTGTTTTATTAAGAAAATATTTTTGCCGCTCACTTGTGATACAAATCTAAAATAGGCCCGAGGACTCAAATGACTATGATAACTATGCTCAACATATTAATAAAACAATCATATTTTCAACTTAGTTGATAAGTTCGTAATTTTATTCTCTCTGTCTATAGTCTCTTTATGTCTAACCACATTTTTTTCGAATATCCAAATTTTTACTTGGGATTCGGATAAAGCGTCAAAAATGGAATATATATCTGCAAAAATTTTTAAAATGGGTCAACTTGGAGGTCGGAATTTTTCCAAATATTACAATTTTTACGTTAGATTTGGATACCAACATTTGACTCGGTGTCGTCATTGAAAATGGCAGATGCGACCTAAATGAGGGATAAGCCTGCATCTTGTATAGTCGATGTTTTTTGGGAAAAGGGAAAAATTGATATAAAGGGAACAGAAGAAATACCAGCCTTAGTCGAGTATCTGATGGTCACCATCCTGACACGTTCGGTCGTTGCAGATATTGACTATGAAACGAACAATTTATTTATATTAATTGAATAAAAATACCCAAATAAATTTGAACAGAGATGGAGATTTATTTTGATAGTTTGTTAATATTATATTAATATAATATATTAAAAATATGAATTATAATTTTAGCGTTCCTTGTACTATTCTGGCTTAGTTTCTGTAAAATTTTATTTCTTAAAATTTTTTTTTATAATTGAAATGAGTAATTTTTGGATTGACTTATCAAATTATTAATTAATGAAAAACACATGGAATTTTAGTTAAGAGTTTAAAAGTTTCCTTTAGCAAATAAAAACATGTTACTTTATCAAAACATTTATTTAACATCACAAAGTAAATAGGCTATTCTTTCCATTCACCATGACTTAGGTTCTTAGAAAATATTCCATAGTTATTCCATAATTTCTATATAACAATAATAATAACAACTCTTCTAAATTTATAATTTTTATTTGTTGTAATAAGTTTTGTCTTTTCACCAATAGAGTCCCCAAATTATCAGAATATTTTATGATTATTTAGGTCTTTGTTTGCTTCAGGTCTTGTTTTTTAATTTACCCCTTTTTTTACTTCTCGACAAGTCCAATTATATAATAATTTGAAATTTAAATAAATAATAATTTCACATACTTCTGCCGTGACCATCTTTAATATTCGCAACTCTATTTCAATTTAATTCTTTTTATCTAAAAATGATATAACGCTAAAAATATATTTTAAATATCATAAAAAAAGAAATTCCAACTATATTTGAAGACTTCTTATTTCGCTAATCTATTAGAAGATAGAATTATCTCTAAATACGCTCTTAACATTTGAATTAAATTAGCCTAGCTTCAAATTTGATTTCTCCTATTATTAACAGGAAGTTAATACAATTCATTTGATTAATCACAATCAAATTTTTCAACTGTCTTTCCTATTTCTTTTCATTAATTAATATTTTTATAAATATTTTTTAAGAAATAGTTGAAGACAAGAAAGAATTTTTTTTTGTCGTTTTTGTATAAAAACTATTTCTTTGGTATACGGACCAGTTCCCCTTTCCGCACTTTTTTGTAATCTTTTCGGCACCTGAGGCTATATAGACTTGAATCGATACAAATTATCCAGGAATATTTATTTATATCAATTGATATCTAATTGATTTAAATACCCCTTGGCTTTTAAGGTTAATAATATTGACAATGTTTTGCGCCTCAGCTAGGGGAGGGGAGATAACCGCATTTAAAGAATATAGAATTATTTCTAAGGTAAAATTCAATAAAATAATAGATAACTATTATTGTTTTGGTTTTATTTTTTCATTACATATAAATGTGCCTACTCTTTCCGGGTGAAATCAACTATGATTAGAAATTCCCTTCCTAAGTAAAATTACAAGAGAAATAAACTTCTCCCTTACCCTGTCCCTTGGTGCAGAGGTAGAGCTTTCGCCTCAGTCGTATCCCAACCTTAGAAGGGTAAAGACCTCAGCAGGTAGTCCGAGCAGCCGAGGCTCTCTATTGTTATACAGGCATTACACCTCCATTGTCCGCCACCAAGTGCATACCTACCTACCAAAAAGCCATCCTGCTTTCATCAAGCGATGGAAACAAATACACACCAGTTGAGCTAAACATATTTAACTC
>JAAAKE020080580.1:6107-24292 GCA_010014785.2 Anisolabis maritima | reverse complement strand
TATTTAATTGATTTCTGAGGGTAATTGATAAATAGATAAATAAAATCATGAGTAAACATTTTTACATCTGAGTATTCTACTAGATAAATGATGAAAATTATTATATTACCTCGAAAGAATATTAAAGAAAACATTTCAGGTATTTCTTGCTCATTTCAGAATTGAATATATTAATAAATGAAAGAAAATCCAACTTTCTATATAATTTCTTTGAGAGTTTTTCTTCATTTGAACAGCCAACACGACAATCGGAAAAAGGAAAGAGTTAATTCGGGGGAAGTGAGGGAGCTGGCAACAATGAACGAATGGCTACGCGAATCAAATGAGATATTAAATTCACATTCAAAAAAAAAAATATTTTTAATTAAGATGACCACAAAATTCAAGTCAGATATTAAATTCAAATTTAAAAATGATATTTTCTAATATTCTATTATTAAATTATTAATTAATATTAATAAAAAAATTTAGAAATTACTTATAAGTAAACTTATTGAAAACTTCATATATAAATATTTTAATTAATAGGAAGTTTATATGGTATATTGGATATAACGCTTGTAGCCTACACGGAGATCCGTGCTTGATCCCAGGCACTCATTTTTGTTTGAGATTGGTCCCTCATGATTTAAAAAGGGCAGTTATTGATATAAGAATTTGCCAAGAACTTGTATCTGTATGTTAGCCTGTAGATATGATTGAACGGCTTGATTGATTGAGACAATATTTTATATATAAGTTTTGAGTCCTAACCCAACATCAATAGCCTTAGCCAAAGTGATACTTAGATTGAAGTTGATAAAAAATTTGTTTCTTGAGGAGATTAACTTTTTTTGTTAATCCTGAGTGTTCTTTCCTTTATATATGCCAGAACATATATACCAAAAAATATTTCTTACGCGTCTAATTTTAGTAATTTACTGTGGGTGGGTGGCCTAACTCTCGATCACCCTCTGAATCTAAACAAATAGGCTTAATACTTAATTGGGAGACTGATATAATCATAGTTCATGGGGGGTTTCGCTAGAAATAGATATATTGCTTGACACGTCGTAATCTAAATTTAAGGCTATTTGAATTCAATTCTACCTACATGAGGGATCACAATGACTAACCCACCTAAACATATAATAATTTAGAGATATATAAAATTATAGTTAGAGAGCTCAATAGAAAAATCGACAAGCAAAGTATAAAATTTAATAGATAGCAGCACTATATATAGTATTAGGGCTGATAGTCTTCTTTGGCATGTAATGTTAAAATATTATGGAGGTGGGATTGGTTGTCTCTGGCTTGAGATCCTTCATATTTGAATATCACAATTTATAAATGTTTTATAAAAAGTTATATCATTAAAAAAAAGTTAATTTATTTATGTAATTAATTAATACATAAATTTTTTTTAATTATACAACAGATATATTATTTTAAAAGCTCTCCCCCTCCCTCACTAACCGACTTTTGAAGTAATCACCAAATTTTGAAGAAATCAATCAAATCCAACCTCAAGCATCTTTTCAAATCCTCCCGCTCTCTTATTCCTGTTCTTCCTGGTTGCATGTCATTATAGATCAACTGTGCTATGCTTCCGATTAAAAAAAAAAATAGATACCTCTGTCTAGACATTATTGTGAGAAAGTTTGGTTCTTTGGGCCCAATAAAATATAGGGATTTCAGGCTGCAGCTCGTTCAACCTCCCCCCTTAATCCGTCTCTGCCAGTCTATCACCAATTAGCTAAATATTTCCAGAAAAGGGAGAAAAAGGGTAGAACTTTACAAATACGAGCTAAATTTTGACTTTTTAAAAACTTAATTTATTTTCCCAACTTGAAAAAATTTGACCTGTTCAAAAATGTTAACCACAATGCCACTTTAACCCTTTTTTTTTTTGTTAGAATATAGATATTCTTTTGTCAACTAGAAATTTGGCAGCTTTAAGTGCTGAGGGAGAAGCATATCCAACTCTCCGACTGTTATACAAACAGACATCCATCTAAGATGATAATATTTGTGAAATAAATCATAAGTGGCCCATCCTGGAATTCTCTACTTTCACTGAGAATCTTCAATTGTAGCCATCAGCTAACAATTATCCTATATAATCATCTTAAAATAAACTTTGTTTGGTGCTGGACAATCTCATAGGGCAGTGATGGGGAACCTGCAGCCTTCTTAGATCTCCTGTCCGGGCTTATTTATTTTTATACTATGGTTCGTTTTTTCTTAAGGTTTTCCATATAGTATTCATGATCTATTAATCAGAAACTATGTAATTTTTTTGTAACAGGATTTAAAAGATTTCTTGATTTGTCTCTTTAAACAATGAATAATGAAATTTCAAAAAATATAGAAAGTCATAAAAAAATTTTATATTATTTTATCATTATATTCAAATTCTTATTGATTGAAATATAAAAATAAAATTCAATTTAATAAAAAGTTAATTTTCAAATCATTTTTTTACCTTCATTTATCAGATTATATTGGAAATATTTTTATCTCCTTTGGGGTTCAAATCAAAGGTTAGTATTCCAGGAGAAAACTTTAGCATTTGTTTAGGCGTTTATTTGAACGAAGTTTTTAGATGTTGGTTCCTAGGGGCCGGATTAAAAGATTCTCTTTTTACTATTCAGATTTGGTTTTAGAAAAGAAAAAGAAGGGGAGGGAGAAAAAAATGGAAGCTTTTAACAATTTGTTCTTATGGAAAAGAATCCTTTTATCAACGGAAAGAGATAGTAAAAACATGAGGATCATTCATATGCACATTCAGTATAGATTAATTATATAACAAAAAGAATTTGAAATTTTATTTTTTAATGTAGAAGTATATAATAATGATAAGAAAAGAATATATTAACATATTTTGTTAGTAAAAAAAAATATGGATAAAAATTATAATAAAGATTAAGTAATTTTTAATTTATTAATAAAACAATAACTCTATTAATGTGCGGCTACTTTAGGATTAATAGAGAGGTGAGGGGAGGCAGGGAAAGAGTCATAAGTGGGCCTTTCCATCTTCTATAGACAAAAAAGCGGGGAAGGTGGAAAAGGGAGCTTGTGATTGGTTTGAAAAGACTTGGAAGGAACGTCTTTTGGTCTTTATAGTTTTAGAGAGCTGTTTTGATTCTGGAAACGGCCCGGTAAAAGCAGCCAAAAAAGTTATCACACTTCTAAGGTTCATATTTAGAATCAATCCTAAGAAAAATATTAACTTTAGGGAAAGTTTTACTATGTTTTCTTTACATAGAATTTATTGAATTAAAATTGTTCTTGATTGTTCTTGATTAATGATTCATTAATTAATTGATTAATTAAGAGAATTAAAGAAGGGCTTTGATTTGATTAGTTAAGAAAATTTTTAATTTCAGAAATTGTATATAAAAAAGCATAATCTAAATTTTTCTTATGAATGTTTCTTAATAGGATTTAAGAATACGAAGGGTAATAGATGCCTCACCATTATTTCTAACAAATCACAAGAACGCTTCACCGCTTCAATCTTTTTAAGGGAGGGGAAGAGTCCGCCTAAAACTCCTTCCTTGTCTCTCTATACCTCTTTAGTAAAATTGAATTTTTTTACTTTTATTGAGCGGCCGATTTCAGAATATCACAGAGGTGAAGAGAGGCTGAGAAGAAGTCATAGAAGTGGCCTTCCCTCTCACAAAAAGGAGGAGAGCTGGAAAGAGGAGCTTATGATTGGTCTATAGTGGCGTGGAGGGAGCACTTTTGGCGTTCACAGTTTTGGAGTGGGGATAAAATTTCTAGAATCCGAAAATGCCCGACAGTATATTAACATTATTTTTTTTTTTAATTGATGACAATCTCATGTGACTTCCCTAAAGAAGCTATATATAAATACCCTATGAGAAGATCCTATAGACTAAAAGATATGAAAAGTTATTTCAAACAAAAGTTATTCAAAATTATGAATAAAATAATTTTGCATATGGATATTATTAAGATAAAGTTAATATTTTGAGAGATATTTTGATTTTTCATGTTTGAACTTTAAATGAAGTACCACTTGAGCTGGGTCGATAGTTGCCAAAAGTTGATATCTCCTTTGCTCCATAATTAAAACTTTATATATAAAATTTTGTTTCAATCCGTCAAGACTTTCAAGAGCCATGGTATCTACAGATTAACACACAGACGATATTGTCTAAATTGGACTCAATCCCTGGAGATATAAATTTCGAGAAAAATCACTATTATCGAACATTTCTATAGACAACATTCATGTGTTAATTGAAAAGTAAAATAATGACTTATTCTGTTTTTTTTTTCTCTTCTCATTTTTAATAGATATTGAGCGTTGATATTTTGAGTTTGTGCTCTAGCGAAAATAAATCAAAAAATATGAATAATGTTGTCCGCAAATCGAGTATGAAATGTCATCTAGTGGCCACAACATCACATGCAGCTAGTTGAATAATTATGATTTCTAAAAATTTCAAAAGGAATAATCTGCCATAAAGTTTGTTATGAAATTACATGACGTATTTGAGCATTAATTATATAGACATAAATATGTCTATGTATTTTACTAAATAAATTATATAAATTTATAATAAAGAGAGAAGATTAGTTTAATAGTTTTAGAATTAAAGTTTTCACAGTTGTTATAAAATTTACCATCCCTCACAAATAATATTAAAGTATAATGCACCCACATAATAAAATTTCAAATAAAAAAAAATGTGAATAGAGACAGACAAAACACGAAAATAAAAAAATAATTTTACAATCACACTCTTCTTCAGGAAGGCTAAATGTTAAATGAAAATTAAGGAAGTTATGAAAATTACTCCTCAGAAAGAGGACATTTCGATTTTATTTTGATTGTAACAATTTTTAATTTCATAAATTAATAAATAAGTTAAAGGAGGAAAACATATTGAACTACCTATATATCTTGACATATTAATAATAATGTGTGTAAATTTTAGTAAAAAGGCGATATGTGTGGGATTGCTTGTTGAGAGATTTATGGTAAAAAAAAAAAAAGAATTTTACTAACTCGGTATTAATACACATTATTAATAATATATCAATACAAACAATGTTAATTTTCGTCTGAACTGAAGAAGAACGTGACTTGCGTTCTAAACGTTGGCGGTAAAATAATTTTTTCATTTACGGTTTATTTGGCCGAATCCTTTCCGTTCACTTTTTTTTAGCCAAGAAAAGCAACAAACACTTGATTGAAAAAATATGTTGAGTAATTTTGTATAAATTTTTCATCAAGTAAGGAGAGGTGGATAAAAATTTTAGAGAAGGAAAAAATTGGTCCAGTAAGAGAAAAGATCTCTAGGACTATGAAGAAAGAAAGATTATTTCTAAAAAAAAAAAAAAAAAAAAACAACTTATGTCGATTTTAGGCCCGTGTACATGACAATGCCACATGATGCGAACTTTGAGAGGCCATAGTACCAAGAGAGCAGCGTACACACAACAAACAATCAAAAAGCTATTGTGTGTGCTCTTTGCCTTTGGGGCCATTATTTCTTAGAACTCACGTCACTTTCACCGTGCTTTAAATAGGAAACCCTGAGTCTAACTTTATTATACAACAAAACGTCGATTATCTGAACTGAGGTAAATTTAGAGGAGTTTTGAATTGTGAAGCATTATTGATCAGTGGATTATCGATGGAAAAATAATTATGATTTATAAAAAAAAATATGAATGAAAATTTAAATAAAAACTCCAATTGTTTCCATAATCAAATGAAAAGGGTTCAATAAGTCCTCTCATATTTTTGAAACTAGTAATCTCCCAGTCTTTTACAAATGTACCAGTGGTGGTAGTAGTTGTTTAGGGAGATGAGCCGATTGGTCAAAGGGCCCCGGGTTGGCACGTGCCAAGTGCACACGTGTGTTACGTGCCAACGTCGTGAAGTGGCAAGAACCCAGAAACTCCACGTGCAAGAACAACTGGCGCCAATAGTTTTCAAATTGGCGTGCTAGTGAAAATAATAATTATAATAACAATTTCTTACCAGCTCAGTAAAATGAAAAGAAAGTAAACAACCAGAACCTGACAAATATGAATGAATAAGAGCAGTTGGTCAAAATCGAAAGCATATTTATAATTATTAATATAATAGCATATGTGAACCCTGTTGTACCGACTAACCCACAAAGAATAACCTGATATTAGTTAAACCTAAACTTCAATCGATAAATAATAAAGTGTAATTTCTCGATTTTAACGTTTATATAATAAAATAATAAATAGAATTAATCATAAAGAAATATAATTAAGTTACGATAATTCTTTTTTTCTTTTGCGAATACGGGTTCCGTTTTTAATTTTATAACTCATAAATGTTCTATGAATTGTTCAAGACTGCTGTCTTAGAACAATTAATTAATTTTTAGCTAATTAATAATACGAAACAATAAGAGGATTGTTATTAATTCAACCCCATTTGTTTGGAGTCCTTTCGATTATTCATCCAATTCTTAACTTCATCTCTCTTTCGAGATATCTGGATCCCTTTTATCCTTTTTTCAATAGCTTTAATTAATGTTAAGGAGAAGGGATACTCTTAGTATATTCATTTCAAATAGTAGGCTACCTTATCCCCTTGTAAGTATTAATTCCCTTAAAGTGCTTTCTAAATAAGATTCTGACAAATTACAATACACCGAGCGGATTAGGACATAGTGAGCTGATGACGACTAGATTTAGAAATATCGTTGATTACTCCTTCCGTGAAACCGCAAAATTCTAAATATGACCTAATGGTAATATCTTGTGTTTGTTTGTCCTTGGATATGATTTGGGGTCGGCAGAGAAAATTAGAGATACGAATGAGAAGAGTAAGTCTAACTCTTGATAAAAAAAAAGGTAAAAAAAGAACAGAATAAATACAAGCCCTAGCTCGGGTAACTCGTCACATTATAATTATAAACAACATTTAAAAGAAAGGCTTATTACACTCAGGGATGTGGATGACGACTAAGAGTTTTCCAAGATAGAACAATATTTTCTTCTACTCTTTCCATATCAGTCTTCATCAAGCGTCAGGCTGTGAGACAGGCCGGGTTGTTCCTTCCCTCATTTGCATTTGTAGTTTTTATGTGGATCCCAAATCACAAGAACAAGTCAAGAAAGGAAGATAAAAATACAGAATAATACAAAATATAAAATGCAAATTGGAAAATTTGACCACGATTACTATAATACTTTCTTATTCTAAACTAAAAAATCAATAATATCAAGGACATAATTTATCTATTTTTATATATATTAGTTGGAATTTAAGTAAAAAAACAAATTCATTATATACAAGATACTCTTCTGAAAAATTAGCTTTAAACAAAGGCATCAATGACCTTTTAATAATTTTCCTGATTGATTCAATGATTGAGTAAAATTTAAAATTTTTTATATCTTAATTTAAAGGATATTTAATGTAAAGAGATAAATTCTTTCAAAGAGAAATTTTTTTTATTAGAATAAACTCCTCTCTTTAAAGAATATAGCCATTTATGTGTTTTTTTTGTGAAAAAATATTTTTTAAATATATTTAGGGAGCCATTTTGACATAAAGCGTAGAAAAATTTAAAGAGCCTCTAATTATTCTCCTCAATAACATTTATACAATACTTTTGAATTAATAAAATTAATACAATTAATTACAAATTACATGTTAGTATATCTAAATATTAAAATATTATTTTATAATTTACTAGCTGCGAAGCCCGCCTTTGGCCCCCTTGTCTCTTTTGTGGAAACATTTTTTGCCAATCTTTCTTCATCTCAGCGACCCCAAAAACTATGGATTCGATCGGTCGTTTTCTATTATTTTTACATGTCACCCCCTCCCTAGGGGCGCTAGGGGTGTCTTATCCCAAGATAATTTTTTTCCAGGGTGTAAGTCATATGTGTACCAAGTTTGGTTGAAATTGCTCCAGGCGTTCCAGAGTTTAGCTGGGACATTCATACATACATTCTTTTTTTTATATCTATATAGATTAAATATTTTTATAAAATTGTTTATTCAAAGAGAGCCGTATGCAGGTTCGAAGTTGCCCTTCCCGATCGTTTACGTACAATATAATATTTAAAAATAAATAATATAAAATTTGAAAATATGTTATTATAATCTTCAATTTTAACCTTTTATATACGGAGCTCTCAGTATCAACAGGTTTGAAAAAGCGCTCAATAAATTTATTAGATATAAATAAGTCTATGAAATTTGCTATTTTGGGTATTTAAGCAGTTAATAATAATCTGTTAAAAGAAAAAAAGCGCTTTTCCAAAACCTGTTGATAGTAAAAAGTGTTTTTTATTCTTTAATTGAAGAAAAATGTTTATACTTTAAAGAGAGAGTCATTTATTATATAAGATTCAGAAGTTGTTAAGAAGAAACGCCCGGAAGTTATGCAACCAAAAGACGAGTTTTTATAAATTTAATATGAATATGCTCTTTTTAATGGCTGTTGATATTTAAATTAAATATTTGGGGTGAAGACAGCCAAGGAATGAAATAATTTTTTTTTTAATTTGGCTTATCTTCGACGTTTCGTGTCGTTCATTGTTCTCTTCATCAGGACGGATAAACTGTCAAAATATGAATACACATAGTATGTAAAATATTAATAAAAAATAATAACAAGTATTAAATCAAGACAGGAGGTCGCAGCCAGGGGGGGAGCTAATTAAACGCCCAGATTTCACGACGTTTCAGCCTAAAATTATTGGACCACAAGAAGTTGTTATATGTGAATATTTATTTATAATATATAGATAAAGACTTGTTAATTTTTTTTAAATGAACATTTTGCTTTTTTTTTTTTTTTTTTTTTTTTTGTTTTTCTCCAAAACTTGTTCCTCTGTGCTGTGAAGTCTAATATATTTTGACCGAAACGTCGTGAAATCTGGGAGTTTCATTAGCAGATGCAGCTCCTCCCTGGTTGCCACATCCTGCCCTGATTCAATTTAATACTTGTTATTATTTATTATAAATATTTTACATACCATCGGTATTCATAAATTGACAGTTTGTCTGTCCTGATGAAGAGAGCGATGAGCGCCCCGAAATGTCGACCATAAGCTGAAATTAAACAATTATTTTTATTTCATCTTTTGGCTCTTTGCCTTCTTCACTTAATACGAATAAATTTATAAATAAACTTTAATTTACGTGGGCAATAACTCATGATTATTTTGAGCCTTGAATGTTTTGTCCAGTTTACGACTGAACACAGGAGGGAACTCAAAAAATTTATTTCTGTTGAAAATTATTTTCCAATTTAAAAGTTGGTATAAATAGTATAAAAGAACAGCAAGAGAAATGGACATCTGATACATAGACAAGATATAGCTGTAATGAGTAAGAAAACAAGAATAATAATAATCTTAATTTTTTGTATTATGTCTTTGTTTCTAAAACATAAACAATTTGCCAATCATTTGCCAAAAGAGATTTTAAACACATCTCAAAGATTGTCAATCAAAGATTGTCAATACGTATTAATATTTAAAAGACACAAGACTGAGCCTTGGGAATAAATTTCCGAGCTCATTTTACAACGAGATGTCAAATTATTGTTTGGAAAAAGAAAATTTTTTAAACATTTGCGTTTAATCTTTCTGTTGAACGAGACGATTAAATCAACTAATTTTAAATAATTGACTCTGATTGATTAAAAATTAATAAAAATAAAAAATGAATATTACAAGGATATGGTATAGATAAATCAAATGATACCCTACCGTGCTCTCAGCTCGCAATTTTACCCCGCTCGCCGAGGGCCGAATTGACCAAAAAATAGAAGATTCAGTAGAATACGATCTTTTAGAATCGAATCAAATTCAAAAAATATTCAGAAAAAGGATGTGGAAAAAAGTCAAATGATTCTAAAAAATTGATAATATATTATTATACGATTAAAATACATTCCTCCTTGGAATCGTTTAATAAAACAAGCAGAGTATCAAACCAATATTTTAGGATATAAATTATTAGAGATTGAAAGTGTAATGTAAACTTTTAATTCTAATTAATACAATAAATTATATTGAGATAAATCATTCAATAAATTAAACATACACATTAATATTAAATTTTGTAAATAAAATGTTATAAAATTAGTTTGTGTTGGGATTAATTTTCAATTTTGTTGATGTTGTTGAATATTACAAACACTAGATTCCGAAAGTATATAATAGCAGGCCAAAGCATCAATGAATGAAATAAACTTCCATTTTGTATATTATCTAAAAGACCTAAAGTATTTAAATAGTGTAATAACCAATAATAAAACTATTTTGCAAAAATAATGTAAAAGTGAATAGAAGCGGAATTTCAAGGAACCTCGATTAAGAGTAGAGATTCAAAAAAGGGCCACTTGCTGTTGCCTAACATTAATAAAAGTCAACAATTATTTAATGAAAGGAAAAATAAAAATAAATGAAAATAAAAAGAGAATCTAGAGTTTGATCGGGGAAAAAATTTCCCAAAACCTCCCACCTCTTTTAATGATGTTAGGATTCGCCACTGCTCCTGATTAAATGCATAGAGTATCCGAAAAGTAGACAATGGATTATATATTCGGATAAAATATAAAACTTGTATTATAAACTTTTTGATTTATTATCTAAATGTGATTAACTTTAGATATAAATCATCAAATCGGAATTCTAATTTTAATAATTTCATTTTCTTTGTAATTAGAGAAAAAAATTTAAAAAAAATTTGTTAGTGTTCTTTAAAATTTTGTAAAAAAAATAAATTTTTAAAATTCTTTTTTGAAAAAAAAAAAATCTTTAGTAAAAGAAAAAAGTAAATATTAAAGGTATATTTAGATACATTATAAATTATTACCTTACATTTAAATATAAAATTTCATTTAATATTTCCTATATAATTGAAACTAAAAAAAAAGTTTAAATTAAAATTTAAGAAATTTGCATCATTAATTATCAAAATAGGTTTATTTATTAATCAAAAGGTCAGCGTTTATGGCATGCAACCCCTTGAAAGTCCTTTATCTTCTTTTCGTAGAAGAAGGGCCCATCTATATTTATTACGAACCTACGATCACTGCTCGAAACGCTATTAAAAGAATGGCAAAATATTAATGTTTAAAATATTCGTCCATATACAGTAAAACCAAACAATTAGAAAATATAAAAACCCTGAGGCAATTTCACTTTATATGACATTTATTCAAATAGCACGACCCCACTTAGCACGGCGGCAACAGGGCTGGCTGGTCGTGCTAACCGGGGTTTGGCGGTAATAATTTCTCGTTAGAAAAAACCCAATTCCTAAAACAACATTTTTCGGTTTCATATAAGCGATTATATTATACACCCTTCTTTAATATATTAGTAAATGGGCATATTTACTTTTATTAAAATGTATCTCTATTTTAGGGATGTCATAGTGGTGACTAGAGCAATTTTTAGTGACCATCATATACATTAAATTGTTCAACTTATATATAGTTGTTGCAACGTACAGAATATTGTCAATTATTTGAAAAAGTTACATAATCGGCAATTTTTTTAAATAATCAACGATAAATTAGTTCAAAGATACAATTAGTCGGTCTGTTATTTTGTATAGTATATTGGAAATTTTATTCCCTTTCTAAAAAAATGCCAAAATCCCATTATAATTCAAACTAAGCGATGCCTTCCCTGATTTCCCCACATCGGGACATATTAGCGAGAGGGTAGGCAACTCTAAGTGTTAGTTATTCACTATTGATTAATCATTCATTTTGATTTCAATCAGTTCTAGTAGTGGCCCGTTTCGATGGGACGAGAATTGCAATGCCAATTCAGTTGTACATCCCTGTTCTTTATTATTATTGCAATATGTAATGTTCATATAATATGATAGATTTCTAGTGGTCTAAATATATTACATAAAAGAATATTAATTTATCTTTATACCCTTGTCATTAATAGACTGTTATCAATAAAAAAATTTATTATTTAAAAAAGTTTTAATTTAATAAGAAAAATGGTCATAAAAATATCAATTAAATAAAAAATAAAACATCTCTAGCGAATATTTTTAAACTGAATAATTTTGGTTATTTATTATCATTTTTTTTTATTATTATTATTATTATTAAATAGATATTCATTTAAATGTTGGAATTAATTAAAGAAACAATTGAGGGTGGTTTATTTTTTTTTAAATACAAAATAATATATAGCAATAAGGTAAAAATAAAAATAATTAAGCTATTAATCAATCAATTTTCTTAATTCTACTAAAAAAAAAAAAAAAAAAACTGATGAAAATAGAATATAATAAAGAATATTTTATTGAAAAGAATAGATGGTGCTATTTTCTCTTTTTATTCTATGGATAGTTGAATACTACTAAGAAACTTATTCATCAACATCAAAGGAGAATACACACAGTAAAATGGAACCAAAGTCAGCTCTAAGGATGGTATTTTAAAATCGAAACGTCAGCTTGGAGAAGAATAAAAAAATAATATCTGGGATTTTTTTTTTATTTTCTTAACTTTCTACTACACTTAAATGTTTATATCGTTGAAAACTTTTATTTACAAAACTAAGAAATCAAAAAAAAAAAAATTTTAATAAAATTTATTTAATTCTAATTAATAAAATATTAAAGAAAAATGAAATAGTTCATGAATAAAGTGACGCAAGATATAGACCATAAGTTCATGTATGAGCTATGGAGTAGTGGCTGGCATAATCGTCCCATCCCTATCAGCAAAAAAAATCAGAGAGCTCTCATAAAATAATTTAAAACAAATAAATGAGGCCCGTAGGTCTCAAACGTGCTAAGTGCGAAAATAACCATTCATTTTAATTAACAAAAGAAAGGAAAATAAAATCATTAATACCCCTGGTCATCATCTATTAAGTATTAATATAATTTTTTTTTTGTAATATATTTTTAACATATTAAAATTTTTTTTAGTTAATAAGAAAAAAAATATATTCAATATTTTTAAATTTAATTTTAAATTATTTTTAAATTCAATATTTTTTTCCAACTTAAGCGTCTTTTTATTACTGCTTTCAAGGGAAACGTTTCGGCTGTAATCTTCAAAGGTAAACCTTCCTCAACCCAGAATGCTATTCAAAGTCTAGTTTAGATTCAAAAATTAGCATCATTGTGTAATATATTGTAATATATCTTTTTGGATATCTGGTAGTTTCTTCCAACTCCAATCCTCCCCTGACGAGAATGTCTTCA
The DNA here is from genome assembly GCA_010014785.2 of Anisolabis maritima. Classification (NCBI taxonomy): domain Eukaryota; kingdom Metazoa; phylum Arthropoda; class Insecta; order Dermaptera; family Anisolabididae; genus Anisolabis; species Anisolabis maritima. The sequence goes on along the minus strand of JAAAKE020080580.1, from coordinate 11,070 downwards.
CCTCACTCATACAAAAGAAACTCTTTGACTTAATAAAATATTCAGGAGAGCTTGCAGTTGCAGCCGAAACGTCTCCCGAGAAAAGCAATAATAAACAGACGCTAAAGTTGGAAATATAAAAATATTGGATTTATTTTATTTTTTTTACTTATTAAATTTGTTTTTTTTTTTTGTTTATTTATAATTTTTTTTAAATTTTTTTAAATGAAAAAATTGGGCACGATAGTATACGGTCTTTCGTTACCTTATAAACTAAATACCTCTTAAAACATACATTCCTATGAAAAATCTTAAATTAAGGGTAATTTTAATATGCTTTTTTTTTATATAGAATTTTAGATTAAAATTTTTCTTAAATGGATAATTGAGAGATCTCTTAATTAAACAGTTAATAAAAAATTTTAACTTAAAAAATTCTCAATAAAAAAAAAATTTTCTTTAAGATTTTTCTTAGGAGAGTTTCTGAATACTATATTTATTTTATTACTCTTTATAAATAGCAACTTAATTTGGGTCTGGAGAAAAGGCAAAAAATTGGGTGAGGAAAAGTCACTTTATAGTTCCGCTGCCTTTGAAATTAAGTAAATAAATAAAAGATGGTGAGAAAACTTGTTCAGAGACATGGTAAGATATTTCGATTTCTTAAGCCCCTCGCCCTCAGAAAATATCCGAAAAAAAAAAACAGATAAAATTTTAAAAAAGTGCAAAATCTCCTGTCCGTCCTGTATAAATACAGACAGAATAGACAAACGAAAAAAGGTATAATAATAATAAATCTTTTTGTTAGTAAAAGTAAGATTTATCTATTTAAAAAACATTAAGTGCTAGATGTGCGCTCAAGAGAGAATAAGAGCTATTTTGTGATAATTAAAAAAAAAAAAAAAAAAAAAAGACACAAAGAGTAAATTTTTTATAGAATTTCCACTTTGGTGAATATTTATAATTCATATAGAGCAGTCTTTATAAAAAATGCATATTTGTTAAAAACATATATATTTTACAAAAACTCATGGTATTTAAACTAAACTAAAATGTTCATCGTATAAAAAATTATCTTATTTTTTTAATAGTAAAAAAAAATTCCCCTTTATATCTGAAAATAATTGTTAATTTAAATAACGGAATATGAAAAGAGATATTAATTAAAATATCGAATTATTGAAAAGAGAATGGAATAACATAAAAGCAAGTGAATAAGAGCAAAAAGATGAATATCAAAATCGAATGTCTTTTAATATATAGTGAGAAAGTTTTAGTTTTCGTTTTCGTATTTAATTAAGCTTCAACTTTCATATATTTCTTTTTTTTTTATAAGAGTTTCCCATTTCATTCTAACATTTAATCATTTCGAGTTGTCTAGTTGATTAATATATATTTGCAGTGGTGAATTTAAGTACCTGTCCGATGAAAATAATAATACATGTCAAGAGGGCATTTTTCTTTTTAAAGAAAGGATTTTATCTTTGTAAATGATTATAGCTCGGCAATCGAATATATAGTATAAGAAAAAGATCTTTTAAAAAGGAAAGATGTTAGAAAATTAGTTCGCTGATGGTGGTCTTAACTTAAACCGAAACGTCAATAATTAAAAAAGAGAGACACAGAATATAAATAAATCTCTCTTTACTATTTGATTTTATAATAATTAAAATACATTAGTTTATAAAGTACTGGGAATAATATATTTTTATAAAAGTGCTTAAAATACGCAGTATAGTAGAAACTCGATTTGCCTGATTAAATGAAAATAGGAATCGTCCAGATAATGAACAATCTGGATAATTAAATACAAATATAAAATATCGGAAAAATTAGAAAAAACGTGAAAATATTTTTTATGGGAAAAAGATATTAATATGTAAAAAGCAGGACTCCTAGCGTCCGGATGACTGAGGTCCGGGTAATCGAGTTTCTACTCTATTATATTGGAAGTACTTAAGTAGTAGTGAAAGTAGTGCCTTTTTATAAATAAAATATTGGAAATTGCATATGACTATATCAAGTTTGAAAGTACTTGAAAGTACTGAATACTAATTTCCAGTATTTTTATTACTAAGAACCGCAGTTCTATTTTATAATTGGCATTTATTTGTTTATTTTATTTAATATTGTTAAATTTAACTGACTATAGTCAGGCCTAAAGAAGCAAAATTAAAATAATTTTTTTTTAATTATTTAATTAAAGAAAAAACTTTTATTTATTATCTATCTTGAAAGATCAACCAAATAATTAAAAATATTGTCTGCCAGTGCGAAATTGTCCAAGTCTCTACAAACCAATTGTTGCTATTTTCAAAGTATTTTGACAATAAGTGAAATAAATTAAGAAACCTTTTTTTTTAACTTATGTCATACAGTGCAAAAAAATGTTAATACAGTTGACATATAGTGTATCAATATTATAATTAATTGAATTTTTATCAGGAATGGCGCATGCTTTCGCTGTCAGCTGGCCAAATGTCAAAACGTTTCCCGTTGCTACTAAGGATAATTAATCGAACCGGGTAGCGTAGCGGACGAAAGAAACAGCGTATCGGTTCCGGTTTGGGTTTAAGAAAAAAATAAATAAATAAATTATATTACCTTGTCCGAGGCGGCAAACGAGGCAAATGAAGGCGAATGAGAGTCTTGTTAACATGGTCGAAAAAAGAGTTAAACAAGAAACATCACACAAATCACTAAATCAACACTGAATTGAATACACTAACACAGGGCGCGATACGTATTTAAAAAAAAAAAAAGGCGACAAGTAAGACATCTATAATGCGTTGTGTCTGCCACCGGACTGGCAAGAGAAGAGCGCCGCGGCGCGAAGCTTACTACCGTCGCCGCCGCTGCGCTGCGCGCGCAACCAACAGCGCCGGTCGCCGTCGCCGCCGCCGCTTAACCGACGTCACCCCCGACGTCACCACAACAATGCTCAACAAACTATTGGTCTGCAATTATCCCCTCATCCCCTATAAATATATTTCTAGTTTTAAACAATCTGTCAATCACTTTTGACCTATCAACAGCGTACCACTACCGAATTGATGTTGGGGTAGGCCTAAGGTTTTTTAAGGCGTTTAAAAGGCGTTGTTGTATCCACTTTATCAAAATGTTCGTCATAACATAAACTAGTCTCAGGCTATTAAGGAACTTGTGATCTCACTTTTGAGACAATCTCCATTCCCCAATCATCTCTGCTTTAAGCCAGTACCATCCAATCCTCATTAACTATCCCACTTCCTTGAAATCTTTCTTAACATTAACCATCTCGTCCTAGTTCTCCCTCTTGGTTTTTTTTCTATTAATGCCCAAAATAGCGTTCGTTCTTTTCTCATTAAAATTCGTGATTTAATTATCCTAACTATATCCTTATACAAATGTATTGTGCATGTAGCTAACTATTATGTAGCTTACGTCGTTTTAAAAAGGGTAGGAGGAAGAGAAAAAATTTTGGTTTAACTAACCTATTTAGTCTTAAAATTTGAGGCATCCAAGAAGAAAAGTGTGAGAGCTTATGAATTATTAAAGCTCAGAATTCGAATATACAGTATAAAAAAAAGATCGTTAAAATTTTTTTTTATTTTGGAATGATTGCTGATGATGGTCTAAACTTAAATAGAAACGTCATTTTGGAAATCTGAAGGGATTGATAAAACCAATTTTGGAATATATGTAAAAAATTAAATAAAAAATTTAGAGAGGCCGTTTGTTTTTTTAATTTATTAAAATACTTTTTCCAAGTTTTTGAGCGGAATATGCCTTTTTCAGTACAATGACATTTTATTTAATAAAATTTGTCTTAAGGTTTTTAAAATAAAATTATAGTTTTTATAATAATTTTTTTAAGTCTTTTTCGGCATCTGAGGCCATTTAAACTCCCTCCTTATTTATTTATATTAATTGGTAGACAATATAATATAAATAAATTTTTGTCGCTCTGGACGGGAAGTGTACTACTGACCTTTGGTAGGTGATGCGAGTCCTCTTTCTCTGCACCAATGGACAGGGCTTATAATAATTATTTATATAATGAATAAATTTACTTAGTAAATTTATATTAAAATATATATGTAGGTTTTTTGTTATTTATGTATTATGATGAAATCAAAAGTAATTTTATTTGATAAAATATCATTGCCCTAAAAAGGTTTTGGTGCTCCAAAACGTTGAAATAATTTACATATTAAAATTTAAATTTTTACGTTCATAATTTGAATATTAGAACAATTTTCAAATGATTATTTCATTGATTTTTATTCAAATTCTTTAGCTGAATTAAAAATTGAGAAAGAATTATTTTCAAGTATTAAATTATAAAATTCCAAAGGCGAGGCCAATCGAAACTTCAATTCCGTTCCAAATCTCTTTTTTATAGGGCTTCTTAACATCTTCTCCTGGTCTTTGTTCAGAAGACCTCAGAAAAACCGGGAATCAATTCAATTACACTGATTTACTACCAAAAGGTCAAGCCAACTATTTCAAAACACATTTTTTTTTCTTAATATTATTTTTGAGATAGTTTATAAGAGTATTCATAGCCAACGGATTTAAATTCCTATTCGGCCGTTTTGTAAATATTGAAAAGTTTATTGTAACTACTATTGTGAATAGATGTAATGATGTAATGTGGTCAGATATACCTAAGAATTTGGAGAAATTAAACAAGTTTTTTTCCCTCAGGTACCACTCACTACTCTTTATTGTTAAATAGGCTATTAAATGGATGGATGCCCCTCGCCTTTCCAAGCATTTTTATCATCTCATCAGACGCATTATAAAATGGCATTGTAAGTGGCCTAACATCAGGTTGGCCGAAATATTTGCCAGTGAAGTGAGTGGCATCTGAAATAAAAAAGATGCTTTTATTCCTTGCCTCCAACCCCCTTCCCGCCCATGCTACTAAGCAAGAGAGAAGGCGTGGAATTAGGATTATGGCAAAAATAAATGATAGTATTTTATTTATTATTAGTTTATT
>JAAAKE020080579.1:14277-46746 GCA_010014785.2 Anisolabis maritima | reverse complement strand
CTTAAGTGAACAATTCAATTTTTTAATATTAAAAATTATGTATATGTTACATAGGGGGGGCATAAGAATTTTAGAAAAGCTTAGGAGGGGCATGGCACAAAAAAGGTTGGGAAACACTGCTCTATACGGTAAGGTCTTAATTTAATTTTTTTTTTTTTCTTAATTTAATTTTAATTTTGTTTTGTTTTTGGAATGTTAGCTCTAGAGCGGAGCGTTCGGCTTCCTTTTTCTCCTCTGAATTCGACTGAGGCTATTATTATCTAGGAATATTCAAAAGAAGGGCAGTTCTATAAGTTAGTTTTTTGTTTCACATCCCTAACTTGGAATGGGAAAAAAATGATCCCTTTATTCTGGGCGAACAGGAGAATTAAAACAAAATTTTTCGGTTGCTCAGATAATATTAATTTCATTAATTTCTTGTCCCCTTGACGTTTAATCTTAAATGCCAAAATATTAAGGATATAAATTGAGGCCTTGTAATTCGTTGACGTTTCAAAATATTTACATGTTTTTATTTTGAAAAATGGATCCTTTTATGTTTTTTTTTTCACCCTCCCCACTCCACTTGTTTTGCGGATCAAGGCTTTGACATAAAAGGATTAGGGCCAATTTACTTGACTGATGCATATGTTGAAATTTTTTATACTACTAAAAAAAAAATGTCCACCTGGTGTTTTTTTAACAATATGCACCCCATTTGGACGCAGCGTCCATTCACGAGAGCAAAATAAATTTTTTATATTTTTTTAAAGATCGATTATTAAAATTTTATAAAAATATATATAATAATAAAAAATAAAATGGAACGAAAAAATTATTAAAAAATTTGCATAAATTAATCCAATAAAATTAGATATTCGCGTATATACATTTACAAAATTTTATTAGAAGAAATTTATATTTAGGGTTATAACACGTGGCGTTCGGGATAAATAGAAATTAAAATTCCAGGTTTTTTCCATCGCCCAATGAAATTTTCATTTTTAATCCGAGGTTTTTAATTTGAAATTGCGAAGTGAAATAAAATTCTAAAAATTAATTATTGAAAGGATCATCTCTTTAAAAAACTTGAAAACATCTCATGAATTGAGAAAATTGATTTCTTTTTTTCCCCTTAACGAATTTAAAAATAGAAATATTAATAAATATCTTACTTGTGAGTTGAAGCTTGAATCGAAGCGGAGATCAAAATAAAAGCAACATTTATAAATAAAAGGACCTTCATCTGAAATACAAAGAAATTGTAATTATTAAATAATAATGATTATAAAAAGGGGGGGGGAAACAAATTTAGAGAGAAAAAAAATAATTTATAATGAGAGATGAGAATACGGCCCAGAAAGGCAGAGAAAATTCTTTCGAAAAATTTGTTATACTTTTTATTAATATATAATTTTTCAAGTTAATTTTTTTACTTAAGAAAAGTTTTAATTTAGGGAATTCTTAAAAAAAAAGCTTCCCCCTAAGTTAGGACTTTTCTTAGCGCTGTTTCTGAATAGTGACTTACGAGTGAGAGCAAAACAATTTCAGCTCGGGTAACTTGTGGTCGCCATCCACGTATTAAAGCTAATTTTTGTTTTGTTTCAATAGTCGAATTTACTATTCAGCAGGCCTGAGCGTAAAATTTAATATAAAATAGCTACAAAAACAATGAATGGCAATCGTTAATGAAATTTTAAATGATTGAACGATGATTATTAAAATTCCACTTATCTTTTCAAACACAATTGAATTGGATCTAATGAATTCGATTTTTCTATCTTTATTTTAACAAATGATTGAAATAATTATAATTCAATTAGACTAAGATTAAATATTTATACACGCAACTAATATTTATTTAAATATGACAGAGAAATCGAAACATCGAAACTTATTCCCTCTTCTATTACTTTTTTTTAAATTATAATATTAGAATATCTCTTAGGCATTATCTCGTCGCCTTCCCCTGGATAAATATAAACTTTTTCCCTTCTTTTTACTTTTATTTATTTTACTAATCAGTGGAGATTGTAGCTTTTTAACATATCCTATATGCTTTGATCTTTTAATTATTTAAAGTTAAATTTTGATAATCTTTTTATAATTTATTATCAGTGATTCCGATAATAATTTGGTCTTTTAAGCAGAATATTTTCTCAGGGGGGGGGGGAGTTTTTAAAGAATAAATTTTATATCAATATGGAGATCATTAAACATGTATAAATGAAATAATTCTGGAGATACTTTTCAGGCTTTTGTTTAAAAAAATCCTACTAGCCGACGTTTCGGAGAACCATCATCTCCTTCTTCAGGACCCCTTCTGGGACTAGTAGGATTTTCTCAATAAAGGCCTGGAAATTAACTCCATAACAATTTCAATTACACCAATCATCGCCAGGCTATCACAGAATTAAAATCACCATTAAATCCATTATTTTGATTAAATTTAATTTGATATAACAAAGTTGTTATCGAAAAAATAAATAATAATAAATCATTTGTAGCTGTAGTTTAAAATAAATTCTAACGAATATAATTTTAATAATTCATAATAACGTTAAGATATAAATAAAAAACTATTTGTGAGAATATTTATTTGCTGGTGGGTCAAGGTCCTCTATAGTCAGGTTCATATCTCATTCGTATGAATCGAACAGACCTCGAGGAATGATCTTAAGATTTTATTTAGCAATATATTTCCATCTCTCTTATACTTTTATTTATATATGTATTTTCTATTTTTGATAACGGAGGTTTGCTGGGTGCGTTGATTATGAAGGAAAGTGAAGAAAAAAAAAACGCCTTCTTTCAGTCCAATTTAATGCAAATATTTCGAATTGCCTTCATCAAAGTTATTCAACAATCAAAGTAAAGTAAAAAGGCAAATATTGCTAGATGATTGTAACATTATTAGTTCTTATTTAAGGAAATTTTATTATATGGTGTATTAACTGTTAATTTCATTAATTAAGGCACTAGCCTCTACACTCTCTTACTTCCGTTCTTCCTGGATGTATATGACCACTGGTCATTATAGGCGCAGGGCCTTCTACCCCCACAATCAAAAAAAAGTCCATATAAAAATTTGAAGTAAAGGTTTTTTAAGCATCTGAGATCATCAAAACAGCTTCTTTCATTCCAAATGCAGAGCTTATTGGTTACCAATTAATTTAAATAAATAAGGACTTCATTTTCTATTTTTTTTTTTTTTTTTTTGAAAATTTCAAGAGTGCTTTGAATCTCTATTATCCTCTCCCCCCCTCCTGGCTGCAATCTTTCTTTTAAGCGAATTTTTTGAAAATTATCTTACCTAATTAACGTTTTGCAGAAAAATTCTGATTTAGAAAAAGAAAATATATGTATCAACAGATTCAGCGCTATTTTGGACACTATTTTCGAACTCTTGAATAAATAATATTGCCTTTATTCTAAAAAAAAACGAATTGGAACAAAAGAATTATCTGGTATCTGGTATAATCACTTACTTTAAAAGATTCATATATATCAATCAGATGAGCGATCAGTCAGCCTCTTTATATAATTCATTAATAAGTCTCAAACCTCCTTTCTTTTCGATTCATCCAATCTCCAAGAATAAAGGAGAACTTTTCTATATTAACTTGCATACCTGCGAGCGAAGCTTCATTATTTATTATTGTTTTTTATTTCTGAATTTTGAGGCATCACTGGCACCAAGCAAGTCAATTATTTCAATTTAAAAACGCAACTTTAATATTTAGATGACGACTGAATGCAATGTAGAGAAACCAGAACAACAATAACTCGACCTACAATAATAATAATAATTATGCTCTGTCACTTAGAGGTAAAGTTCTTGCTTTGTATTTAGGAGTCAGCGATTCGCTTCCTGTCCTGAGATAAATTTTATATAAATTTATTGTTGAAAATGGCCGTTGAGAAATTATTGGACAATTAGGCTTCAGCCAATTAAAGAATATTTTTTTATAGCACGCCGTTTAATGTAGATATTTCGACTTCAGTAAAATGACTTCATCCTCAGTACAACTGATGTTTGGCAAATCGTCATTAATTCTATCCAGCTTGCCTATCTTTGTATATTGGAATTAAAGATGATTTGCCAAACATCCGTTATTGTACTGAGGATGACGTCATTTTACTGAAGTCGAAATATCTACATTAAAAGTATTATAGTATTATTCTTTGATTGGCTCAAGTCCATTATTTAAATTTATATTAACTATTATTAACTGTCAAAAAGGCCTTAAAAAATCAGGGGTCGTAGGTTTGTCGAGCCGATTATTGTATACCAAATAATCTTTAAGTTTAGACGGGATTTCTGGCGGAAAATTTGGCTGGGCTAGTGAACTTTTTGCTGGGTGAATGCCTGTCTTCAATAATTAAAATTTCATATTCACACAAATACAGAGAAAATTTATTTGCCTATTTATAAATTCTTTTATTTATAAAAATTCCCAGATCAGCGGGGTCTTCTTCTTCAATGAGTTTGGGGGTTAATGAAAAATCAAAGTGAGCAGTCAAAGTAGGGAATATTCCCCATCTAGGTAAATAATATGGGTCAAATGGCCGAATCTTTTTCTAAAAAAAAGATGGAAATCTCCTATGAAAATAAAAGAATTTTCATTTATGATTTAGCAGAATCAAAATGTTTTTCCCAGAAGCGAAAAGTAGAATAATAATAATAAATAATATGAAGGGTTGCTGGATGGGATATGACGGGAAAAAACCAAAGCAGAAAACTAACAATGTTTACTCTATTTGCCTTTTGCACATTTTATGATTGTTAGAATATTTCTTTGAGTCTTTTTTTTTCTCTCTTTTCATGATTGTATACTTTTATATTTATAACTTACCATTTTTGTATATTTATTATATATATCTATAATTAACAATTTTGTATATAATATTATTTGTAGTAATGTTAGAGCAATGGCTGTTGGCTAAATGGGTAAAATAAAATAAAATAAAATAAAATAAAATTGTGAAATAGATCTGCACTCAAGATGAATTCGAAATATTTGCATTAAAGTTTGTTTGTTGGGCCGAAAGGCTGGTCTTTTCACCATTTCCCGTCGAGAAGGGTAATAAAAATTAAATAAAAGTATTTCAACAATATAGCAGAGAGCTCAAAAGCGCCGAATATATGTAAAGTGCAAATAAGCATTGTTGAATTGAAAAATTTTAAAATGAGAATAAATTCTCTTCATTAGAAAATTTATTAGGAGAATTATGAAAACGTTTTATTAAAAATAAATAAATAAACTTATTTAATATAAATAATTTACTATAGTCAAATAAATAAGAAATGAAATTTCTTTTGTTAAATTTTATTTAATTAATGATAATAATAATGTTAAAATAATATAAAAATATTAAAATTTCTCTAAGAAATGAAAATTTTATATTTGCATAAAAAAGATAAAATAAAAGGAAATTTAAAAAGCAAAAGAAGAAAAAGATTTGAACTTACCCTTCGAGGACTCAAATCCAGGGAGACCTCATCTTGTGGCGCTCAGCGAACGAACCAAATGAACCACGACCCAAGTCTTGTTTGGTATACAAAATTTGCGGGCAGAGGGAGGCGCGCCTCCCCCGAAGGCGCAGACCCGACTGCGCCCAGCCAACCCCTTTTGGGGGCAGTAGCGAGGGCGGGGAAGCCTCCACAATCCTATTGGTCACAAGATACCCACCCCCTCCCTCACACACACACACATATGCTCAGATACGCACCTAATCTATCCCTCCAGGAGATATCAACAGGAAACGCGAACGAAGGCCAATTACAAAATTTAGGAACTTAATTTTGTAATATATATATATGATACCTAAAAATAAATAATAAATATTAATATACTAAGGTTGGAAACAAACTTACATACTTGCCTCACGAAAAGACTGAAATGTTGATTGAAGCAACGGTTCCTAACCTTTTTCCTTCGCTGACCGCTAATAATTTTGCCAGAACTGATAAAGTAAAAAATTTGCAAAAGAAATAAATAAACTTTAACAGTGAGCATTAAAATAAATAATATCCATCCATTCTTTATAATAACAAATGTAAAAATTTGAAGCGTTCTGGACAAAATAAATTAGTAATAAACCAATTCGTCTTAATAATTAATTTGGATTAAATTTTTTAAATACGGTAGTTAGTTATTTCTTAGAGAACCGGCAAAAATTTGTGACGGACGGTTGGGGTTGGTGGTTGGGAGCCACTGGAATAAAAGCATCTCAAAAAGATATAGACAGTCATTTGTGTGGCCTATCTTCCAGGAAATTATTGAAATTTTGACAAAAATCACGTAAAGGAGAACAACATTGAGTTTTTTTTATGTCCTTCGGCAGGCCAGGCAGCTAGGACTTCCCTGGGTCATCTCTATTCTTTTCGGACTAATGAGCGCATGCGCGAAAACACCAAGTACAATTTGAGCATGAAGTTTCTATCCGGCTGAAACTGACCTGACCTGAACGGACAAGAAGACCGGACAGAAGAGTCGGAGTGGCTTTCTTGATGAGTGGTTCAGCGCAATAAATATTGTCCTGGATATTCGAACATGTTTCATCTTGTATATTTAAATTTATTTTTTCGGCTATGGATAATTTTTTAAATAGGATTTTAATTTATTATCCTTAAAAGTTGAAGAATCCTCGCTAAAATCGTTGATTTTAATCAAAGTGAAGCACCTTTAAAATTCTGAGGGTTGGATGACTCCGAGTAACAAGTGGGTGAAAGGAAAGCACGTACGCGAATAGGGGGGGGAGGGGAGAGAGAAAGGTTTAGGATTAACCACCCCTAGAAGAGCCCTTATAATACCACTGATATAATATATCAAAAGGATCAACATCTAATTTGAATAGGACAAAAGGAATAAAATATAAATAGAAGATCCTTTAATTAATAATAAAAAAATGAAAAATTTTTTATTACTTATAATAATAATAGCGTTATCAAGTTTGTGGCTCTTCGTAAAATTTTTATACTTTACGGCACTGACTTAAAGCCAAGTAGAGCAACAGTTGTTGACTTAAATTTAGTGTTAATATTGAAATTGAGATGAATTACTTATCTCCTGGCGGGAAAAAATTTTTCTTTTCTTTAATCACATTGGGAAAAATTATAAAATTTCCCCTAAGATAATAGTGGGGGAAACTTTTCGCCATCACAGTGCAGAACAATTCAATTCCATATACTGCAATAAACATTCTCCTCCAAAATTAAGAAGAAAGGATTAAGAAATTTTATATTCTCAAATGGTTAAAAATATGGAGTGGGCCCTCTCGTAATCCGGGATTGAAATTTAAAAAAGTGCGGAGATGAAAGGGTAGAAGAAATGACAGTCTTGGCTTGGGTAATTCGTGGTCGCCGTCCACGTACTCACTAAATGTGTGCCCCTGAGTGGGAGTACGAATTCTTGGAAAGACAGAGAAACAGTGAAATTCTTGGAATTAAATTTTGCATGTCAGTTTGAAAGATTTCAATTGTAAAGATAAAAAATCTCGAAATTTGACATCCGGTATACCGGAAGAAGACCAGATTATTTGAGAGTTGATGGTCATTTTTTGATTATGTTATTTCAGACAAATTAGTAAATCTTGTGAAAATATTAGGTTTTTTCTTGATGACTTTTCGGGAAAGTTTTAATATAGTAAACTAAGATTTTATTCTTCTTTTTTTATTAAACAAAATAGAGAATTCACATTTTCCTTTGGTCTTTAGAATTTTGTTAATTTAATGAAATACATAAAAGAGGAAAACTTTTGATTTTTTTTAGAATCAAATTAATATGGTGTATGAGCTCTCTCCCTTTTTTTTTTGTCGAAGGAAATAAAATAAAACCCTCTCGGACGAATAAACATGTTACGTGTTCCCCTGAAAAGATTTGTATTTAGGGAAGGGTGATTATTATCCTTGTAAATCAGTTGTAATACAATATAAATCTACACAAGTTCTATTTGAAGCCAATTTCCCCTCCATCTGACTTGTAATCACAATAGGGATTGGGATTGCAATGAAATATGGATAAATTATGATGGGGATAGGTTTTAACTTTTAAACCGAGCTGAAAGGAGCTTAGGTATAGCTTAGCCGTCTGGCTACGCACTAGGATTAAAAACCATACCAATTTTGGACCACAATATTACCCTTGATTCTGAAATTCGTTATAAATAATTTTTTTCTACTTCCTTTTGGAGAATTTTTAAGATCTTTTGATATCTTTTTTGCATCTGGATTCTATTCAAATTAATTGGTAATTAATATTATTTTAATAAATTTTATCGCTCAATCAATCTATTGGCTGTTAGAACATGAAGCGAGACCTCTACCATGACCTCTACCATGACGCTAGGGAAAGGGCCCTTTTGATATTTGATCTCTACTATCTTCTATATCTATCCTTTTTTTAAATTTAGAATAAAAATCAAACTTAATTATCTTCAAAGAGGGAACAGAAATCGTTCTATTTTAAAGCTTCAAAAAGGCGAAAAGTTGTATGTTATGAACGCCAGCTTTCGATAAATACCAAGTTCCAGGTCGCCAAGCTGGTCACATCCCAGACGGGATCTACTTAATTAACTATCTATACTCTAAGCTTGTAAATGTTTTAGAAGCTTCTTCCTCTCCCCCTCCATGCTGAAAATAAAATATAAATTGTAAGTTCTTTCTGTATTTAACTGAAATTAGGTAGATCATTTAGATAAACTTAGAATAATAAATAACAAAAGTTGTTTTGTTCGAATTAATTTTTTTCTTTAAAAACATTATTGGAGATGTTTATACATCAAGTTAGCCAGCAAACAGCTGTCTTTCCTGAATGAGGGAAGGGGGTCGACGAGGAGGAGTAATTGCCTAGGCAAATCTATTCCTCCTTTGCGGGGATGAGCACCGCAAATGACGTCGCCAAATGTCCGCCCATCCCTTTTAAAATAAAATTTATCGTCAAATTATACAACACATCCCCCAAGCAATAAGTCTTGCATTCTGTATTTTTTTTTTTAATAATCAATTCTTCTCTACAACTACTAATGACATTTTTATAGGATTTTTTTTTCTAATCTGTGACAAAAAATTTAGATAAGATGACTTAATCATAAATGTTATTAAATGTTGTACTGACCAAATATACGAGGATGAATTCAAATAAAAACCTAAATCATTTATTATGGGACAAACGAGGAAAATCACAAAAATTATACATCTACCATTTTTTTGACGTAATGACGTGCAATGCACTTATTCCACCGGAATTGCATAGTGAGAATAATTCTTTCGATTGTAACTTCAAACACTTCTGCTCCGTTGTTTTCACCTCTCCATTGCTTCGGAAATTTTCTATACCACTTGTACTCTTGGTGAAGGAACCACTTTAATCATCCTACTGCGCCTTCATCCTAATGAAAAAACCCATCACAGATCAATGCTTTAGCGAGATGCATGTCGAAAATGGGAAGGATATCTTTGCACTGACGCTGCTTCCTACTCTGTTTCAGGAACATGCTGCCACCTGTTGGTCATTCTTTGAACCACCACTGTCTAATCAAGCAACTTTTATTCAACTTTTAAGATTTTAATTTAAATCACCCCCCTAGAACTATATTTTAACCTCAATGTTTAAATTATAATATATGTTATTAATAGAAAATGAACTAGAATTTTTTTTAAATACCCGGCTCTGTCCTTTGGTGCAGAAATAGAGGTCTTGCCTCCCCTACGCCAATGATTCGCTTCCCGTCCTGGGCGACAAATATTTATTTATATTGGCTACAAATTAATATAAAGGAGTATAAAAGGTTTTAGATCACGAAAAAGATTTAAAAAATAAATAAATAAATCATCAGCGGTGGAGTCTTAAGGATCCCGAAAATTTGTTTTCAATTAATCCACGTCGATACTAAATAAAAAGTAAAAATGAATAAATAATTATTTATAATTCGTAAATTCTTTCCGTTTGATTATACATTTATTTTGTATGTTTTGTTCTTGTTGAACCCTGTGAATGAATAATAAATAGCAAAAGGGCAGAATAAAGCCTTCCGTGGTGTGGGGTTGGAGATGAGGGAGGTTCAAATGGAATGTTTACGGAAACAGCTTCCAATGTATTTAGCTCTTATAAGATTAACGACAACGACGCCCCCCTCTTCTCTCCCGCCCTTTCTCTATGTCTTCTCTGAATCACGATTTTTCAAGTAGAGTATTACCACAAAAGTGAAACTAGACGAATGGTCAAAGAGAAATAAAATAGCTCAAATTTCACGAATTTAATTCAAAAAACGAGAAAATAATCATCTCTCTAAAAATCTATTTTTATTAAAAATTATATTTCATTTATTTTCCACCTTCTATTTTTTGATATCGAGTTTTCAAAGAAACTTAACGAATTGAAGTCCAAAAAAGTAAAAAAAAATTTTTTCAACATACAAATTTATTCGTATGAAGAATATGTGAAAATAGTAAAGAAGTATTAGAATTTTTATTTATTCTTTTGGCCTATCGATTTTGGTATTCGTATAAAATGTTATATTATTTTCACCGAATATCAACAAATATGTTTTTATGGAAATTTTGATCACGTTCCTGACAAATAAAACCTGAAATTTTATAAGAATAAATCTTCAATTTGATAGGCTGGAATTTCTTGCAAGGATATGCGCAGACTTTTTATTAAAATAATTTTTATTTACGCTTTTAACGACGACGTTTCGACAGCGATCCTGTCTTTGTTTCGCTCAAAAAGTAAAAGCAATTTCGAACGTACAAGCACTTTAAAATCTTGTTGACTAAAAGTTTGAATGCATTGCTTTTTGAACGAAACAAAGACAGGATCGCTGTCGAAACGTCGTCGTTAAAAGCGTAAATAATAAGGCTGCGCATTTTTTTATATCATAGCCTTGTTATTGGCCTGAAGATGGGAGCGTCGAGAGAATTAATTAAACTTTGTGTTTTACTGGCTGCTTCTTCCTTGATTAAAAAATTCGATTATGTGTAAGTCTACCGAAAAGCATTTTGGGTTGAGATCAGAGAGTTAGGAATATAAAAATAAAAACAAATTTTCGAATAGAAATTATTTAAAAAGATGTACGTGTAGAAGTGTATTTATTATTCTGCTGAAATTAGCTGAGTTTTTAATTTTCTTGAATAAAATGAAAAGCGATAAAATAACTTTAGATGGCAATACAATATTTTTTATATAGACGAGATCCATTACTAAAATTATGCCAATAAATATGTAAAATTCCTTCTATTTAAGAAAAATTTGCTTGTATATATTATTCGATTATAACTGGGGTTCATTATTTCGTTTCTCTTTGTGTAGACTGCATAAATGTTGATGGTGGATTAAAAAAAACGGCGCTGGTTAATTCTCCAAACCTTGTCTCAATATTATCACCCAACAATGTTAAAATTAAAAAATAATATGGAGTTTTCAATTAATTGCTCTAGATATGCTCCACGCATGCGCAGTTGTAGAAAGAAAATATCTCCTCACCTATTAACTTTTAGCGAAATAATACCTTTATATAAAATTCTTCTAACCATAAATCGAAAACAAATTAGAATGGGTCAACATGGGTCGGTTTCTATACAACGGTGATCGGAGGCAACGCATCGAATTCTAAAAATTTTCATAAAATTTTTTTCGTGTTTGGTTTAATTCTATTTATTACGACGGAGTATATATAGCTTAAATTGTGGACTTTTGGTATCGTTCAAGATCTCTAGGCTGAGACATGTGAGACATGTTTTATTAAGGAGGACTATAGAAGCGTTTCTCAACCTTTTTTCATGCGACCCAACTTCACCATTTTCTTGCTTTGACACAACGCTACCATTTCGCGACCCTGCTGCTCTAGAAATTACGACATTTACTCGGAAAGTGAAAGGTTCTGAGTTGGAATCCCATCAGCACTCGATTTTTTTCTAAGATATTACTTATAATAACAAGTAATGTTCAAGTGGTGCGTGAAGTTAGTTATAAAAAAAATTTTTAAATAAGACATGAAATTACTTACAAACAAATTTTTTAAAATTTTACTTGCGGCATAATATTGATTGCGAATTCATTCGCAATTGGTTATAATGGTGAATTAAAATAATAAATGATGTATATTGAAATATTTATAAAAAATATAAAATCTATATTTATAAAAAAAAAAAGCAAAATTAGTGTTTTAATGTATAATATTTATTTTACTTTATTATTTTTTATTTACTAATATTTTAAAGTCATTCATTTTATTATAATATCACTGTAAATAGTTAAATATTATATCAAAACGACATTGACGTGAAAAATAAATAATCCCGAAAAGAATAATTTATTACATGGTATGAGGATTTCAAACAATACTAAATATTTACTATAAAAGTTTATTAAATATTATTTTTTAAACAAAAAAAAAAAAAAAAATGGAATATTTTAGTATGTTTTTTTAATAAGGTGGAATAAAATTAACCTCCAGCATGGTAAAAAAAAGAAAATACAATAAAATTTTTTATCTGGAAAAAAATTCATTTCCTTTTAGTCAAATATATTTTATGAATGGAATAAAATAAAAACAGAGAGAGAGAGAGAGAGTGAGCGAGTGGAGGGGGAAATAAACTAACTTGAGGCAGGAAAAAAATGATTAAATATTATTCTTGTTGTTCTCGTGTGATAATAAATGTTGCTTTTGTTCAATGATGTGTTTCCCCCCACCCCTGGCGCAGGCCTGAGGCTGTGTGTGTAATGGACCAGGAGGCTGCTGCTATATATCTATATCTCTCCACTCTTGGAATAATATTAGCGTTTAATCATTGCAGCCTCCCTGTCTCCATCTCCATTGCATTGTCTGTGTGTGTGTGTGTGTGTGTGTGTTTCAACCCTTCGCATCTTTCCGCTATTTATCCCACCCCATTCCTACCACCCCCACCTCTCAAACCCTAAAACTTGTCGTTTATCTACCTAGTGAAGAAATACCGGAATGCAGCAGGGAAAAAAATGATAATCTACCTTGATTAACCTTTAATTATTCTAGTTGAAAATTTTCATACTTTTTTGCAAATTAAAAAAATAAATAAATTTTTAAATTAAAAAATATTGAATTTAATTATTAGTAAAATGATGTAGTCCGATTATTCTTGGAGTATAATATTTATAAATTCATTTCATCATAATTGAAAGAAAAAAAAAATTTTCTTTAAATTTATTTTGTAGATTTAATAGCAACAATAAGAAAAAGCATCTAGAGGTGCGCAAAGCCGCAACGGACCTGAATCTGTGCAATTCCTCTCTGAACGCAAAGGTTACCGAAGTGTTCGCTTCACTTGCAACAGTTTCAAAATAATAGTATGGATTTATAGATGCTGAAATTAGTTGTTAATTAGGACTAAGATGATTTTATTATAAAAAAATTTTTGACAATATTATATAACACCATATTCATCGTCAACAATTGAATACATAATAATATGTATGTGTGCATCTACAGACTCAACTCCCAACAGAAACTTGGACTGAACATGGATAAATAAATTTTGTCTGAAACGTCTCGTCTTTAAAGGTGCTAGAGAGGCTTTTATTTGGCTGCCTGCGTCTGATTCCTCTTCACCTCATCAATAAATACAGCTGTTAATATTCAAACGCGAAAAAACATTGGAAGCTTAAGCTATGTACTCGCGCCACATGCCTCTCTCAGGTTTTTAATAAAATTGGCCAAAAAGTACTACTTTTTGTTTTTTTGAAGATCCCAACGATTTTAATTAAAATTCATATATCCAATAATTACTCCAAGGCGAATTCATTTATTTATTATTTTTTAGATGGTCTTTGAAATGTATTAACCCTTATTCCCTTCAAAATTGTTTAGTACCCATGTATTAGTATGTAAATTCCAAATATAATAATTTTTTGTATCCCTTGTTGAAATTTATTTTTAGTATAATAAAAAAAGACGAGGGTTGATGGGTCAGACTCCTAACAGGGTAGTTTTAAGATTAGATTTGCGAATAATGTTTTAAACTTTATAAATAAATATTGTACTTGGAGATTCTTTCGCTGTTTAATAAATATGTAATAGATGTAGATAAATAAAATTATTCATCCATATTTATTTGATATTACTTTTTTTTTTTCATATCATTAAGACGAATATATTTTTTTATTGGCGGCAGGATCCCTGGATTATTATCTCGATTATAGTGAATGTTTGGCATGTGGGGCACTCACAAAGGGAAAGCCACAACATTTCAAAAGAATAAATAACACACACTAAACAAGAAAGAGCTATGAACTCTCTTGAAAATAACAATGTCCTGAGGAAAGTCGACTGACAATAATATCAAAAAAATTAACAATTCTTTCTTAATTCTTTTTCGGGATATGAGGCCATTTAACTTTGTCCATATCTATTTAAATTATAAATAAATATGCCTGGATAACAAGTATCGTAATTAATGTATTTGTAATTGTTTAAAGTTTATATGAGCTCATATGCCGAAAAATAAAAATAATAAAAATAATCCTAGCCAGCTTATTATTATAGAAGTCAAAGAGCGTTCAACAAGAATGCTTCGAATTTCTGGCCTTTGTTGGTTAGCCAAAATAGAGAGAGAACACAACAATAAATTCCAAATTTATTTATGATAGCTTATGAAGGGTCTTAGAGAGCGTCTAAGATGGAAAATTAAAAAAAAAAGTAAACATTTTTTGAGAATTCTTGACTCTAATATAATAGAAGGCAAGAGAAAATCGTCAACCTCTGATTTAATATAAAATATATACGAATAATATTATATTCGAACAAGTCGACTTGAAATTGGAGATCCTGGGTTTGAATCCCAGGAGGCCCACGTTCACATAACAAAGTAATTAAATCAATATTAATTAATCAATTGATTATCATAAATAATCATAAATACAATATTTACCTAAAACAAACAAAAAAAAAAAAAAAAGGTAAACTATTATATACCGGTAAATATTGCACTTCAGAATATCTATGCTAATAAATAAATAAAAAAATTATTATTAATTATTTATTTTCAAGATTTACTAAAATTTCTGCAAACCCTGCAAATAAAAATAAATTAGCTTTAGATGCGGATAAAATTTCTAAATCGATAGCCCAAATCTATATTATTTCATCAAAAATTTTTCTTTTGGCATCTCTAATCATTTTGCGATTATCAAATGAAATGAATTTTTAATCTTGAAAGAATATTGTCCATCAATATCCTGATCTCTCCTTCTGCACATGCTTTATTCTTCATTAAGTTTTGCGCTTACAGTAAGTTGCTCAAATGTTAACATATTGTAGCTGGAGGTTTTTTCCACTAGCTATCAGTGTTGTGTTGTTGTAGGTGTGTGTGTGTGTGTGTGTTGCACATAGACTAATGAATCACCATCATTACGACCCGACGACTCGCCCCCGAGGCTCCAGGGGCGCAGCATCCCCTCCTCTCTCTCTCTCTCTCTGCCCCAAAACACAATAGCAAAATTTGCTATTTCATTACACACGCAGAAAGAGAGCCACCAGCATTGGCAGAAATATGCATTCCCATCTTTCTTATTTATTATTCAAATTCATCATAAAGTTCTCCCGCTTTTTTTTTTTATTTTTTATTTAAAAAATTCAATAAAGTATTGAATTAAATTTGAATAAAAAGTGAATCAAATCTAAATTAAAAAAATCATACAATCTTTTTGTTTTTTTTTTTTATTTTTTATTTTTTGCATTTTTAAAGCCACATTCACTTTTTTTAATTTGCGTTATTCCTTCTTCAGTTGATCCTTTGGTGGTTACTATTTCAAAAGAATACACTATTACTTGT
The DNA here is from genome assembly GCA_010014785.2 of Anisolabis maritima. Lineage (NCBI taxonomy): Eukaryota > Metazoa > Arthropoda > Insecta > Dermaptera > Anisolabididae > Anisolabis > Anisolabis maritima. The sequence continues at coordinate 30,956 of JAAAKE020080579.1, read as the reverse complement.
AGTCAAAATAGTCTATTCATCTGCAACCAATATAAAATAATAGAAAAAACTTCGAAGAGAACGAGCTAAAGGAAGAAGAAAAAGAATAAAGGAAAATTTAATTTCTATGGCTTAGGGTTTCCAAAACTATGTTCCGTGGAAAGTTGATTAAATAAAATGAATGAAAAATTAATATCTCTTCTAAATTTATTTATATTTAACGAAGGCCTAGTATTTCACTACTAGATATGTCCATACAACATTTAAACGGTCAAATGAATAAAATTTTATTGTTTATGTATTATTACCTACCAAACAAAATAAATAAAGTGTTCCTTAGCAGGAAAAGTTAGCCCTGGCCTAGACAATAAGACTAAATAAAGTTATTAAGTCTGTCCGTTCTGTGAATTCCAGCCTGAAACTGTTAAGGTAAAATCAACCATTCAAACCCATCACAAAATACATTCACCGCTTCGACGCCTATAAAACAAGGGGAAGGAAGGGTCTCTGACTTCATCCCTCACTCTGGAATTCCGAAAGGGGGCGGAGAATATTTTGGACCTTCTTTCTTCAACATATTAATCAGTAACAATTCGGGATCGGCATTTGGAATTATAAAGTGGAAGAGCCACGGAATGAGGAAAGGAAAAGAAAAAAAGACTGGCATAGAAGGGAAGAAAAGTACCACTCTTAGCTCGGGTCACTCGTGGTCGCCTTCCACGTACTTACCAGATGTGAGCCACTGAGTGTTAACTCTGGACACTGAGAAGACAAAATATGAATTAAATAAAAAAACACTCAAAAATACAGATTATATTTATTTTTAAATTATCACTCTGCATACGTATTTATATACATTACATTTACAGAATAAAACCAAAATTAGCAAATATATGGTAAAAATGATTAGGATGAATAAATAAAAAGAAAGCCAGATTTAATGTGCAATAATAGGCCTATAGGCAATCAGATTAATTTAAGAAGGCCAAAACTTTAACGTAATTTAAATAATAAAATCATTCAAATATGCCAAATTAAATAAAACCAGATGTCAAATTAACTTTTATTAATATTTCGAAATTTTTAATATAGTGTTTCAAAAAGCGCGCCAATTTTGAATCACCTTCCAATATTTTGTTATTCAGTCGACAACAATATTTTTATCATTTTAGTTATCTATTATTTATTTTGTATCTCTGTTCTAGAGTGACATACTACCTTGCAACGCGTTTTAATTTTGAATTCGTTTGATAAGCTATTCTCGGCAAATTCATGTGCACTGAGGCGCTGACTGAATCAACAGTTCGCACACTTATGAAAAAGTTCACGGAAACAGTCAATATAAAATAGAGTGGGCTCTCCGTTTTGATAAAACGTATTCACGATTAAAACGCCTTGCTCAGTAGTGTAGTTTCCTCCATGTTAATATTAACAAAAAACACTCAATATTAACAAATAACAGTAATAATAGATAACGAAAATGATAAAAACAGTGTTGTCGGCCGAATAACAAAAAAGCGGATGATTTCGGCGCGCTTTTTGAATTACCCTAGAGTTTCTAGCCCATATCACACAGAAAAAATTAATAAAATTAAGATAATTTATATTTGTTAATTTCATGTCTAGTTAAAAAGAGTATTGGGAAGAGGAAGGAAAGAAAGGATGGGGATAAAGGAGGAGTTATTTTTATAATAGTATATAATATTAATAAATTACCAATTATTTATGCTTTTGCTATTTTTAGTATTTCTATTTATATAGAGCGGCAAATAAAATCACCATCTATGAAGGCATTTAGGTGGAAGATGAATTAAATGGCTTGTATGAATGAATGAATGAATGGATGGATGGATGAATAAAATGAATACGAAATAGAACACACGTAGATCTCTATTTACATGTATAATATTCTATTCTTTCGGAGCATTTGGCGCAAGTGACGGAGCAGCACCAGTGGAATTTGCAACGGCATTGCCAGACACGTGTTGATTGGTGGGTGTTGTATCTGTAAAAGAGGGGACAGTGAATCAAAACAGTGGCTTGCCAGGCAATTCGATAATCAAATTTTAGATAATGTGTTGTGTGTGAGTTAGTAGCCAGTGAAACAGCAAGCAGTCAGCCATGGCGACGCGCTGTTAACATACCGAAACGAGAAATTCAAACAATTGTAATTTTTTCTTTGAATTAAAATCCATTTAAATCCAAAGAAACCTTATCTTGAGATATAAAAAATATATATCCAATTTAAAAAAAAAATTATTACTTTAAATAATATATCATCTTCTAGAACTAGAGAACGATATAAAAATTCCCAGCCGAGTCCTCTCTTATGCCACATGGGAAATAATTATTTTTTTTAATAACTATTCGAAGACTAATGAATGCCTTTCTCAAACCATTCAATTTTTTTAATGGCGAAATTTATGAGAATGTTCATATTTTAATATCTTACTACTCCTGAAGACGATGGATCTCGGGAACATCAGTTAGTTGAAGTCTTAATAAAGGCCTGATAATTATTGTCATGAGAAATTTATTTTACATCCTCGCCAGACTATCCAAGATTTCAATTAAATTATTTAACTCAAACTAAGACGGAAACGTCGTAAATGAGATTGACCTGAAAATTCAGTTTTCTTCTCATTATCTCTTCCTGTATTGCATGGCTGGTCATAGTCTACTTATTGATTCCAAAATAAAAATAATTTAAATTCTGGGAGATGAATATAAAATTTAGCTGTTCTTAACCAGTGACGTAACAAACTTCGAAAGGCGCGCTAATCAAATTGTACACTTACGTTACAATTACATTAGAATTGTAATTTTGATTAAATGATGAAAATTTAAAAAATAAAAGATAATTTCCACACATTTCCTCTATATATAGGAAAAATAAATATGAGTGTAAATAATGCATTTATTATATAGTATGATACATTAATTCTAAGTTTTCTTTTTGAAGAGGTCTTATGCCGAGTGGATCTTTTGCACAATCAGGTCCTTATAAAATTTAAACATTAATAGTAAGAATCCCGGGGAGAACATAAAAATATATAAAATAAAATTGTAAGAAAAGTAAATTACTTCTCTGTGAATTTGACTTTTATTTACCTCTAAATATTAATATCGGAAAATTTTAGTCTCGTCACTGTCTGAGAACTCCCGACTTTTGTGAAACGAGAAGTATAATAATTCCTCATGATCAAGAGGTTCACTATCTTCTAGTTTGAGATGCTAGAATAATTTTAAATAAATATGAAAATATACATGTCTTATCACTTTAAAGTTTTTGAGCTTTTGTTTCTCTTCTTAAAATTATAAAAGAAATAATACAAAATTAAAAAATTAATTTTTAAAAATAAATAAATAAAAAAAAAACTTTTATTAAAAAAATATTTATCCTATGTAGATATTTAAATCTACTTTGGAATAAATACAGAGAACATATTATCCCCCCTCAAAAATGAATGGACAAACTGTAGCTTTTGATTCACTTAACGGATAATTAGGAGAACTACATGAAATCTGAAAATAATAATTACGAAATTTGATGATTTTGAACTTAATGTATGCTTCTTAATTAGCCGTTAAGACGAAACAAAAGATACAGGTTGTCCAATTATTTTGAGGAGTTAATAGGGGAACACTCACCCTCGACCGCAACAAAGAAGTGAGCAAGATCCAGCGGCGTTGGGTGCAAGTGACGTGGAGCGATTACAAAAACGACCCTGGGTCCCCAAGGAACCTGCCCGGAGATCCCTCTCGCAATAATTAGGGGATTGCTCCAGGTACACGAGCTCGGTTGGCTTTGGGTTTGGCACAAATCGAGGAGGCCCTTGCGTTGCTGACACCTTACGAGCACGCAGGTAGCGTGAGAACAGGAGGTCACCCACCCGACTGAAAGGTGGAAGCGTCTGAAATTATCAAGATGAATCGAATAAACATTTTTATAATGTATGTTTAGCTAAATTCTTGTTGGATAATATTTTTGGTTAAATCAATAAAATTTAAAAGAAATTTAAATAACACCCTTTAATTTAAAAAAAAAATTCAGGTTACGTTATAAAAGCTTTTTCAGCTATTTTTGAATAGGCCTCGGGGGTTACAATTTCGTAACGAAATCTTTCTAAAAATTATTATCGAAAACGAAGGAAAGATAGTGTAAGCAGGGGGGAAAAAATTATAATTGTTTTTTAAACATTTTTGGACTTGAAGAAGAAAACGTCGACCAGGAATATAACTGTTTTATTTTTCTCCTGGCTGCACTAACTTTCCTTTGTCTTTTAATTAGAATTCAACCATAACTTATCTCTAAAATTATTTTTTTCTTTAATAAAAGGCTGTTATTTAACTTTATTTTTTGGATTTTATTGATAGCGTTATAATTTATATATATATTTTTTTGTTATGGAAGAATAAGGACGGATCCATGATGACCATTAGTCATATGTACCAGAAAGGACAGGAGAGAGAGAGAGAAAGTGGGAAGTGAGGTGCTTGTTGAGTTTGGATTTTTGGAGATTATAGGTTTTAGGGAAGAGAATAGCAGGGGGGTTATTTCATCATGGGAAAGGAAGACGAACTGGCTAGTTATTAGATATTTTGTATTATTAGTTACTTGCCCACCTTCCAACAAGTGCGTAGAGAACAAGAGCCTGAGAGACCATGGCACTTGCATTGCGTAGTAAGGCTAGCTCGTAAGGCCCTTCTGCCTGCCCGATTGTTGTGCGTATTCATCAATGAGCGTTCGTCATTCTCAACCTCGCGGGCATCCAGAAAACGTCGAGCAAATCTCGCACCAAAACCAATATCAGCACTAGAAACAAATCACGAAAAAGTGAAAAAATTTCAATTTTTTAGACAGCTGACTCTCTGACCTGCATCCCGCCCATTTAGCATTCCTCGCGATGGGTGCACAGCCGCATGCAGTGATGTTGCCCCTTGCACAAGCTGCAGTGACTGCATAGGCCGCTCCAGCACTCGCCAGTGCATAGGCGATCGCCGCCTCCCGGGAACCTGTGAAGATCCAGCCTTCTGATACCTTTAATTGGACAATGAGGGAACATGACCACGAATTATGTCGACATCTTGCAAGAGTCAGATACTATCTCTTGCATTGACTTTATTCTATTCTTAAAAATATTTACTAATAAAAACTGTAAACTATTTATCCTTTCTACACGATCATTAAAGAAAATAGAATTATAAATAAATAGTAAATCGAAAATAAAGCGGGATATATTATTATAATAAAATATTTTTTTAGAATCTCTCCCCCGATAAGCGGAGGAAGAGGTTTAGAAAAAAAAATACTACTACTATTTATTTATTTGCGTGAGTTTGGCCTTCTCCTTTTAGGAGTTCATGGTTATTACAAAATTTTATAGTTAAATTCTTCAATTGAATATAATATAATTGCGCTTTCTAGTTCGACCACGAGAACGAAATACTACTACTAAACACTAATACTAATTAAATACTCACAATTCATTATTTTCTGCGTTTAATTAAAATTGTCAGATTTTTTTTTAAGATGTGCATAATGCAGAATTTTATTAAGCTTTAGCAGCTATTAATAGAATGCATTTTATTTACATTGCCTTTTAAAAGGTCTCAACTCATTAATAAGTCAACTTTATTGCTCATCTTAAATAAATCAAATATTATCCCATTACTTTATTTAAAAGTTAATAAATCTTTAATAATAGAATTTTTTTATCATGTCATGAATTATCTTTTAAAATTATTTGTTTGAGTCCCGGAATTCTAAATGAACAATGGACTGAGAGGTTTTTTGATTGATTATATATTTCGAATATTATTGCGATTTTATTTTACTCCAACCTCAAGCCTTCATATTTCCTGATAAAAATTAAAAACATTTTCTAATGTAATTAATTACGATTACAAAGATATATCCTGTGTATCTTGATCGAATGCTGAATTAAGATGAAGTACTTTTTGAATCTCTCACTAGATAGCAGTAGGAATAAAAGGTGTTATATTTTATTTTACATTAATTTAGCATTCGGCGGAGGGGGAGGGCTGACTGCACCGTTGCCAGTGTTATCCGGGCAGGGTGAGGAGTCATTTTGTAAAAATCTGGCAACGTATGTGGATTACTAATGTCGGTGTCTCAGCTGGAATCTCAGCTCTCAACTCCTCTAATACTTAAGAAATAATAAATAAATTACGGATTGGAAATATTTTTACCAAAAAAAAGATATAGATGCGCTAAAATGAGAACTTAGCGTAAAAATATTATTCTAAAATCCTGGAAAAACTGGAGATTCTGGGAACTCACCAAAGCCTGATCCCACTAATATATATATATACATTTTTTCTTTCATCACCATCCTTATAATTAACAATTTAGGCGTATCGTGCATTCTTCGACATCTGCCACAAATCCACTTATTTCCAATCTGATTACCTTAAAACAATGAGGATAGTTAGGCCTCATGACCATAAAATATTTCTGCCAATAATTCCCTTTTTTTTTCATCAAGTTCATTTTAAATATTTAAATAGCCAAAAGGCAAATAATATTTAATGACTTAAGATATGTTTAGACTATAAACAATTTAAATATTTTTCTTATCGAAAACACTTTAATGATTTCAAAAAGAACGCGTGTAAAAGTCACCAAATATAGCATATACATTTGCTAATTTTTTTTGTTAAAAATAAATTACTATTTTTTTCTAAATACTTATATGGAAATTACATAAAAAATAAATTGTCAAGAAGTAAGAGAGCTCATTAAATTTAAAAATTTTCCCATAATTTCTTTTTCATGAATTTTAAATTTTTCATATCTTAAAACGGCGTTTAAAATTGTCAACCAAATGATAATAATAAATTTCCTTATCATTTTTGATCATCTTCACGAAATGCTGACATATATATACATAGAGAAAAATAAAAGGCTATCTAAAAGTAGGACTCGAGCGTCGTGACTTGTGTTATTATTATTATATGTAGTAAAGTAGCGGAAATATTCAGGTACACCCTATAGGACGCCCACCCACTGTTCTCTATTCAAATTATGTCCTAAGCGAGTCTAATTATTTATTTCTGTCTCTTTGCTTGGTGCTTAGGCTCTTTTTAGCCGGCGATTTGATGAGGGCAGGTTTTTTTTTCGATTTTGTCCACAAAGAAATATTTTAAAATCCGGACAGATACAAAATAGCTTGGAGTTCGAATTAATTTAAGGAAAAAACTTGTTGTGATTAATAAGGTCTTTTGTCTCTTTATAATAATTTAATCAAATATTAGAATCCAGTAGCGAGGCTTCTCTTTTTATTAAAAAAAATTACCTTTTTAGTAAATTTAAATCATGTCACATTGTAGTAAATAAATTATTTACTATGCATCTTTTGAAAAAGAAATATTATCTATTTCGATTTAAATTTTGACAAATGGTTCTCCTTACCAGGGTTTTTTTTTTTTGACTAAAATTACTTCAGAAATAAAGACGTCTAAATTGGGCAAATAGACCGAGGAAAAATTGTTGCTTCATTTTTTGTATCCTATTATTCAGCAAATGAAATTATAAATAAGAAGAAAGAGCCTGACTAAATAAAACGAGAAAAATAAAAAGGAGAAACAACCGCCTTAGCTCAGTTCACGTTATTAAATAGAATCTGAGTAATTGTTGTATTATATTAACAGGTGAAAGTTAAAATAATTATAATCTAGTTTTTAGAATATCAACCAAGAGTACAAAACATTTAGCCTATTTAATAAAACTTCAGTATTGATGAAAGAGAGGCATAGAATGAGAGGGGGAGGGGAGGGGTCACAGACTGTCAACGAGTCACAGCGCGTCACCCGCGTTGCCCGATTTTCACAAAAAAATATGGCTGCTTTATAAACACCGTCTGTCAGAGATGCACAACACTGGTAACGCTCCGTTCGTTCGCCCTGCTCCTCCTCCAAGAGCCCATTACTGAAGTTATATATTGATTAGATTTTATATAAGGTAAATAACGTATTCATCATTAAGCAAAATTTGAATTATATTGTGTTTTAATTATGGCGGTTCTGTGTTTAAGCTTGAATGCTGTTCTCATCATCTTTATCTCTTCTCTGCTTGGACCATATAAGGCGTAGAGAGAAATAAACGCGATTGCTCAAGAGAGAAGGGTTTTCATCATTTGGGGGAATTATCTCTCCATCTTCCATCCACCGGCTATAAAATAATACGTCACTCGAGGTTGTCAGGGGCGTAGTCATCACTGACAATTTTCCACTTACCAACAGGTATCTAGATTTATTTCGATTGAATTGAACCTGATTGATAAATTCCTCCCTTCCTCTCTCTTTAACATAGAGAAAGAATTAAGGAAGTTATTATGATTAAAAAAAAAATTTCTTTAATTTAAGAAGTCAGCCTTTTGATAAACCTTCCAAGCGGACTTTTTATAAGGAAAAAAATTATTAAAATTCAATATTTCTACGGTCAATCGAGGAGGTCCATGGAGCCTGACCCCTAGTTCAAGTTTACATCAAATAACGATTTACCATTACGAAATCGTAAGATGTATAAAATTTTATTGAATAGCTAAAAAGTGTTTGATTATATCCAAAATAAAATAATATTTCCTTTTTATTTTTATTTTTTTTTTTTTTCAAATATATGCCTCTTTAGAAATTTTTCGCAAATTTTTCATAAAAGCATGAATGGAGCGCTCTTAAGATCAACGAAAGAATTTATTTCCTTTGTATCGTTGATAATTATACATTGATATTTCTCGCTGAGAAGCTCTGATGATGGCAGAAACGTTAGCCCGGAAGGCTTAAAATAAAATTAAAGTGGCTGCAAAGTCTTCAATTTTATTGACTCCAGACAAATAAATTCTACAATACATTAAATTAGAAGATGAAGATATATTTATCTTCTCAAGAAAGTTTTTTGGTTTTGTGTAACTACAACAAAATAAATAAAAGTATATAAGCATTTTGTCCTTTTCTTTATGATTTTGAGCTTTAGGCATTTATTGGTCTCTTGAAAAAAATTCAAATTTGTTTGAAAATTGGAGATTGAGAATTGATTTTGATTTCTTATAATTCCCCCCGTCTATCATCATTATTAACTTTCAGTCTGCCCACTGCCTTCATCATGCCCTGATGGGATATTTATTTATCTCTTATGTTTGGCGACTTTTTAACCGCTTGTATCGATAGTGTTAACACTTGTTGACATATTGACAGCTACGTTGTTCAACCCACTCTCTCCGCCCACATTGTTTTTCCTCTCTTTTTTATCTTAAATACCCCCCACTTGTCTATGACTTATTAAATAGGTTTACAAGCCATCGATACCTCATAAAAAGTCGTTGATTTGTGCGAATAGTTTTAAATCAAAAAAGATTGATTTTACAATTCCTCTTGGCTAATAAAAATTTGATCCCGGTTATTATCCCTTCATTGATCATTAAATGAATTTCTAATAAATAAAAGGAAAAAAAAAATTCGTAACTTTTCAAAAGCCTATTGAATTTCATCGACACTAAAAGTGATAAAAACCATACTTTATTTTCTTGGAATGTATTTTAACATATGACCCCGTCAAAATTTTTTATTTTCCAATACTAATTTAAAATCAATTTATTATGAAAAAAAATTAAAATTTATTTTGGAAAAAAAAAACGGGCACGTTATATCCAATAATAATATATAGTTATCATAAATAACATGCTATTGTTATTTATTTTTATTAATACTTTATATACCATCTGAATTAGTATTTTGACAGCTTATCCGTTCTGATGAAGGAAGCAATGAGCGATTCGAAACATCAACGATATGCAGAAATAAAAAAATTGTTTATCTTTTGACTGTCTGCTCCTTACCTATTTATATATAATTAGGTTACTTCCAAAAGATCATTAGTTGCGCATGCGTCAGTCAGAGAAGAAATTCGCGCCAAAATCTTTCTCCATTCTTAAAAGATGAAATTTAAAAACCATATTCAAAATAAAGTTCATGTTTAATAATCCAGAAGTTGGATATAAAGTGTCTTAACAAAATTACAATTTTTTAGAGCTTGTGCCAAAGTAGGAGAGGGAAACTACCCCCACTCCCATTGCTAAATAAACCTTAAAAATTTGTAACCATGTTCGTATATTTCATAGATTTCATGACATCTTATATCATACTTCTCGATTATTAAATAAAAACTTAATTTATTTTAAATTCCTAATCAAATTACTTTTAGGAAGAAGGAATTGCAATGGAGGGGGAAGATTTAGGCGCGAATTTGGTTGACGCATGCGTATCGAAGGTTCTTTTAATTCTAATTTTAATAATATACATAGTATAATGTAAATAGAATCTATATATAATAAAAAATATTCACCTATAATTTTATTCCATTTAATCACTCCTCCAAGAGTCAGGGGTAACCTCAAATTTCCTCATCTGATGGTCCAAGATAATTTTTTTTCAGACTACATCTTTTAGGCTGTTCTTGAATTTTATGTGCAATACAATAACCCCTTTAATATTAATTTTTTGAAAATAAGCTAATTACAATCGTTAGTGATTCTCAACCTCAGAGGCAGTGAAAAGATTAGCTGCTTTTCTGAAAATATTATGCGAAGAAACCTTAAAAAAAAAACATTTTTGAAATTTTTTATAAAGTTAATTAATTTTGTTTGAACAATTTTGTGGCCTCAAATAATGTAAATAAATGCACCTAAAGATAGGCAACACCAATTATATAAGATTTATATTTCTGGTTATTCGTATAGGAGAATTTTGTACTAAAAATTTATAAAATTCAATTTAGAATTCGACGGCTAATTTATTTTAGAGAAAGATATTTATTTATTTATAAAAAAATTTTTAAAAATTAAACGGTAAGTTGAAATTTAATTATTGAGTGATAAGAGTACTTAACAGGTTGAGACTTTCTGAATTAAAAAAAAATTTGTTTTAGCAAATACTGCCTGTTGCACTCATTTCGCCAGTCTTATCCTAAAGGATTTTTTGCTAAAAATCTAGTATGAATTTAAAGAAATATCATCATTTAAACTAATGGCGAAATTTTAGTGTTGGATATGTAGGGAAGCAAAAGATCAAGAAATATTATATTAATTACAACACACCATGTGTATTTGATGAAGGGTGTGACTTGCACCCGAAACGTCGACTGAGAATATAAATATTTTTCATTTTTATTAACACTTTTCTCCAAATATATTTTCAAAAATCCATTTATCAATCATCCTCATTTTTCGTCTCTTTATAAATATTTCTAGAGGAAATAAATCCAAGTCGCAGTAGCTCCTGCTCCCCGTCGAGTTCTCTCAATAAACAACTCATCAGTCCATCTTTTAGGAATCAATATATCATTTGTTTTAAAATTTATCTCCTATTTTCTCATAAAGAGTTTAATCGTAAAAAAAAAAACAATAATTTAGCAAATTCGCGTTGGGTGGGATACTTTTAGAAATGATGTCTTTTTTTTTTTTCTTAAAAGACAAATCCGTAAGCATAATATCTGGTTTCTTAAGAAAATAAAAAACTTCTTGATTTATATTATTTTTAAGGTTATCAGATCGATCAGCCAGAGAGAGAGAGAGAGAGTAAAAGAGAGAGTCACAGAAGCAGAAATGTCTTCTTTTTTATTAGTTCAAGTTTTTTTTGAGTTCATCCCACACAGACAGAGAATCCGAGGAAAAACCATCACTGCTCCTTAAATCAATCCCAAGAGATAAATAAACAGGTGCCGAATGACCAACAAATTATATTATCATTTAATAGAATCAAATATACATTTAATGTATAATAAGACGCTTGTTGGAACATGCGCTTTTATGTTTCAACAACCGGTGATTTTCATATAAAAGATGGTGTTTTATTGTCTTTCAGTTGTTAGAAGATAAGAAACTGATTTTATTTATATTCTTTGCGAGGAAAAATAATAAAACAAAATTCATTAAATAAGAGAGTGAATATTTTTAGTTTTTGTTTTGCATCCGCCTTTTGTAATAATCTAATAATAAGTTTATTTCAAATCCAGAGTGAAAAAATATCCATATCAATTCAATAAAATTTGATTTTTTCATTTTTGAAATATTTTTTTCTTTGCTGGCGTCTTTTGTCCAGCTAAAAAAAAAGCTGAGATACCAAGAGCTGCAAAAATTACTGTAATGCGTGTTTAACTGCTGGAGGAGGCAATCCAAATCACCAACTCACTAATGAATTTTGGATTAATTGCTTCAGAACTTCTCCCGCACCAAGAATTCAACCCGTAGAACTAATGAATTTATTGAAATTTCCGCAAGGCTCTAACTTTATGAAGAAAAAAGAATTTTAAACTTGAAGATGGTGACGTCTAGTGACCGGAAGCTCGACAAGTTTATAATAAATATTTTAAGCCGGAAGAAAATTCTCATTCTTTTTCTTTGGAAGTGGAGAAATAAATGAATATGAATAAAAAAGTCAAGTCTCTCACAAATCTGTCAGCAAATTTTTTTTAAAAAAGCCAGACACACCTGAAGAAGACAATTTCTACTCAAAAAGGGCGAAAATAATAATAATATTTAATCGATAAAAGGCTTTTACACCTTCATTTCATTTCATAAACAAAAACAAAAATTCAAATACAATTCCAGCCTTTAATTGTATGGTCCTTAATGTTAGTTTTCTTTTTCGAAATTTAATTCAAACTCAATTTTATTTTTTTCATGTTTTTATTAACATTTAGTGTTGATTTCTTTCGGCTTCCCCCTCCCTGAATACGCTACTTATATTATTTTTCGTAAACGCACTTATGCATTCGGCTTTAATTTATACCAGAAGATATAAACATTTTGAATAAATCAGTTATCCTATTTATATAAAAGTATTATGTAGCAATCATGGAGTCGTGAGAAGTAACAGAAAAGATTAGTCTTTGGAATGAGTCCGTCACGGGGATATCAACTTCCTCATTTGGATTGTCTACGTATGTTTCATTTAACAGGTTAATTAGTAGAAATTCTTGTGGCTGTTTGAAGTTTATGTCTCTCTCGTAATACCTTCGAGTGTTTAATAGTTTTTTTTTTTTTTTGAAATTTGCAAATTAACCGAATAATTACAAGGCGTGGGGAGGCGTTACTACGGCACCATAAAAATACCTTTTAGCCATAAATACGAAGTGTTTAAAGGCCTCTTTCACAATATAATTAAAACGAAATTAATTAATTTTAGAAAAATTTCGAAAATGTTTTTTTTTTTTAAGTTTCTATAATAGTTTCATAAATATTAAAATTTCTTCACCATAGGAATGGTAGAAAAAAATTAATCACACTATTAATTGAGTGAGATGAGTTAATTATAAACCAAGTTGGTTTTCTCACTTGATTATAAATGAGTGGTTTAATTTTTATTAGTTTCCATTAAATGAAAATCCTCATGCCAGCTGCTATTGCATGTTTATCATTACTTAAATTATTGTCCCCTTCCTCTTTTAATTTCAAATTATTTCAAGTGAAAACCTTAATTATTTATTATGAGGAAATGAGGAAACACAGAAAAATTTTCAATAGAAGAGTTTGTGGGTGTAGATTAGTAAGAGTAGTACTGGATTGTGAGGAGGTTTTTCACCTAATAAAAGTATATTTTATAAATTTAGACATGATATTAATTCCTGAAGATGACTAAATAAAATTTGATCAAATTGACAATTTTATATTTTTAATTAATAAAAAAAATCCAGTAATATCAGAAAAATTTTATATGTAATTTTTATATGAATTTAAACTCTTTTGCCCGAAAAAAAATTTCAAGTATTAAATGGTTAACGGAATTTTTTGGTTTTTTTTTTAGTTATAACTCGAAAACTATACATTTTGTGTACTACGAATAAAAATAAACCAGATAAAATTTTGTATTTAAGGTTAAGTTGCCCCCCCCCCCCCCTACCTCCCAAAAAATATTCCTGGCCCTTGCTGCAATTGAATTTGAATGTTACTAATTAAGTGATTATCTGTTTATTTGATGCAAACACTGGGTCCACTTTTCCCTTGACACGTCAAAACATTAGAGGACAAATGAAAAAATCTGGTGTGGCAGTACATCATGTTGCTTTCCTATATATGTACATATCCCTAAAAATATAATTTTATTGGACTAAATCATCTAATTTTTAAAATAATATAGAAGATTTAGCCTTTATTTTATTTGTTTTATTAGATTTAATCTAGATGTATTTAAATTTGTATATCAATGAAATGGGAACAATTTTCCCTAGAATTTAGAAAATGCTAATTTCGCGATCTCAACGATAAAACTCTTAAATTGAAAAAATGAGGCACTCGCGGGAGTCGAACCCACGTTCTCCAGTGGGGGAGTGTCGAGTTTAAGATTTTCAGTTGACTTATATAAAAGAACGTGCGAGTGCCTCATTTTTTTTTCAATTTACAATTTCAATATTTATCAATGTTTTAGGAAATATCATAGGATCGGTATATTTTATTTTGTCAGGCTTGTCTTTCTCAGAATAGGGAGCGAGGTCGAAGAGATAGTAAAATAAAATAAAGATAATAATATAGAGAAGGAAATAAGATGACTCGCGGCTTGAGGTACTTTTTTCTTACTCCCAGCTGAAGACCAAGGAATGATTTCATGCTCAAAAGTCTGATCACAAGAAGTGGAGCTTGCGAAACATAACAGCTCCTTGTTGTTTATAGGGGAAGGAATGATGGAGAGTGCAACAAGCAATAAATATCTCACGTGAGATTGCCTACTCTTTTTTGCGTTAAGGATCTAGAGATCTAGTTTTTTTAATAATTATATTCCTACAGCCTTCAAGATCGAGAAGGTAGAAGGTGTAGGCTATATGATCTCACCGATGACAAATACTTGTGCGAAGAGTGTGGTACTGGAGCAGTTCCAACGCCGGTGCTGGAAGAGCCGGTGGCACTCCTTGGTGGCGATACGTGCTCCATGTCCCACTGCAGCCACAGCATCAGGCGCACCGGCGCAGACGTGCCTCTGCCGCGCAGAGAGGCCCGCCATCCGGGCGCACAGCGCCCCGCCTCTGCAACAATTATTATTTATTTTTTTATATTCAATATTTTTCATATTATAATAGAAGTAAAATTTTTACTAAATCTACTTTAAAATAATATAAAAATTCTATAAAATTTTAATTTAACAAGTAAAAAAATCGACAAAATCTTTCGTCAGATATATTATAATAAAATAATTAATGTTTTGCTGAAGTTATTGCGTTAATATTTATAATAAATAATTATAATATTTAATATTTTTCGTTTATGTATGATAGGACTTATTCTTAGGAAATAAATGATACCCGAGAAATGAAAAAAAATATTCATTTTTTGAAGAAGAGGTCTGTCCGAGTATAATTTTTTTTTTACAGTGATAAAATGAAAGTTTACACAGTGTCAACTCGAGTTGTAGTTAAGGATGACGTTCGATATAAAATAGTTGTGTTTTTCTTTTATGGAATTGATTTGACGTCCGTCTGACAAAGTGATCAGTATCGGATATTGCATACCGCATCATCAGGATAATAAAAATAATATAAAATTTTTTTAAAAACATGCTAAAATATAGTAAAAGTTTAAAATATTAGAATTTGTTCTTATTTATATACATTTATAAATAATCATTCCACATATTCGATTAATTTATAATTTTCCTATTAAAATTTTATTTTTTAAAAAATAAAAACTGTTGTATTTTAAGTAGTTTACAATGAATAGTTAAAAAAATTTTATTTTACATAATGTATTTATTTTTTTTTTTTAAGAAGTGATATTCTCTGAATACTCTTACGTATTCCTAATATAAAATGGTATTTTTTTTTGTATTCGAGTAATTTAACGCCTAAGAAATATAAAGACGGCACAATCAATTATCGAAACGTTGTCCTTTCTCAAAAAAAAAAAAAAATATATATATATATATATAAAAGATTTAGAGCTACATAATTATAAAATTCTTAAATACTTAAAATAAAATTTAGAAATCATCTTAGCGACCGCGAAGAAAGCTGAGAGATTGCCTATTGTTGGTATGTATATAAAAATCTGACCATCAATATGAACACATCATGTGGGAGACAATGCAAACTTCGAGTCGAACACAGGGATGGGACTTAATATTGTTACGCACTGTACAATCATTTTCTCAATTAACATTCTATCCCCCAATCAAAATCAAAAAATAGTTCAATTAACCTTTTTTTATGTTAATTTTAAAATTCCATTTTTTTTTTAAATCTAGATAAATATTTAAAATACAAGATATTATGTAAATAATATTACGAAAAAAAAAAATAAACTGAATCGATTTGTTAAAAGTGACAAACAAAACGATTGAAAAAGTGAAACTAAGAGAGAGAGAGAGAGAGATGGGGGAGATAAAAAAAAAGAAGAAATCATAAAACGTCCTGAAAAACGAACGAGAGGGAATCTATAATTATTCGTAAGGTGGAGGAGTTTTCAGCTCTTGGAAAGAAACGAGTGACGGTCATTATGAGGATGAATATTCATAAGATCTCCTTCCAGTGGGGCGATTATTATAATTAAAACAATTATGCTGCAGGAGGGAAATTAAAAAAGAAAAATAATAATAATAAAGAAAAAAAAAAAAAAAAAAAAAAGAGATTTTTAATAAGGGGCATAAAACAAAAAAAAAGAAAAACTTGAAAAATATTAAAAATTCTAAAATTTCTT